>PVJL010003352.1:87087-97816 GCA_004026885.1 Lyroderma lyra
TTTTTGTACATTGATTTTGTATCCTGCAACTTTACTATATTCGTTAATTGTTTCTAATAGTTTCCTGGTGGAATCTTTGGAATTTTTTATATAAAGGATCATGTCATCCGCAAATAGTGACAATTTGACCTCTTCTTTCCCAATTTGGATACCTTTGATTCCTTTCTCTTGCCTGATTGCTGTGGCTAGAACTTCCAGTGCTATATTAAATAACAGTGGTGACAGGGGGCATCCCTGTCTTGTTCCTGATTTTAGGGGACTAGGTTTCAGGTTTTCCCCATTCAGTATGATGTTAGCCAAGGGTCTCTCATATATGGCCTTTATTATGTTGAGATACTTTCCTTCTATACCTATTTTATTTAGTATTTTGATCATAATTGCATGTTGTACCTTGTCGAAAGCTTTTCCTGCATCAATTGAAATGACCATATGGTCTTTATCTTTGATTTTGTTTATGTGGTGTATCACATTGATTGATTTTCGTATGTTGAACCATCCTTGTGCAGCCGGGATGAATCACACTTGATCATGATGTATGATCTTCTTGATGCATTATTGTATTCTGTTTGCTAATGTTTTGTTCAGGATTTTTGCATCTGGGTTCATCAGAGATATTGGTCTATAATTTTCTTTTTTGTGTTGTCTTTGCCAGGCTTTGGTATTAGAGTAATTTTGGCCTCATAGAAATATTGCTTCCTCTTCAATTTTTTTGGAAGAGTCTTTGGAAGATAGGCATTAATTCTTCTTTTAATGCTTGGTAGAACTCATTATTGAAACTATCTGGTCCAGGGCTTTTGCCTTTAGGGAGATTATGGATAGTCATTTCAATCTCGTTGCTATTGATTGGTCTATTTAGATTATGCAGTTCTTCTTGGTTCAGTCTTGGTAGGCTATAAGTTTTTGGAAACTTGTCCATTTCTTTTACGTTGTTAAATTTGGTGACATAAAGTCCTTCATAACATTTTCTTAAAATCCTTTGTATTTCTGTGCTATCAGTGGTAATTTCTCCCCTTTCATTTCTAATTTTGGATATTTGTGTCCTTTCCTTTCGTCCTTTGATTAGTCTCGCCAGGGGTTGGTCAATTTTGTTGACTTTCTCAAAAAGCAGCTCTTTGTAATATTAATTTTTTCTATTGTCCTTCTGTTCTCTAATTGGTTTAGCTCTGCTTTAATTTTTATTATTTCTTTCCTTCTGCTGACTTTGGGTTTTGTCTGCTCTTCTTTTTCGAGATGTTTAAGATGGGATGCTAAGATGTTTGTTTGTGATTTTTCTTGTTTCTTAAGATAGGCCTGTAATGATATAAATTTTCCTCTTATTACCGCTTTCACTGTGTCCCAATAATTCTGATACGTTGTATTTTCATTGTCATTAGTTTCTATATATTTTTTTAATCTCATCTTTCATTTGTTCTTTTATCCAGTCCTTTTTCAATAAGCTGTTGTTTAATCTCCATGTATATGTGGTTTTTCTGCTTTCCTTTTACAGTTGATCTCCAATTTCAAAGCTTTGTGGTCTGAGAATACACTTGGTATGATTTCGATCTTCTTCAATTTGCTGAGGCTCCTTTTGTGTCCCAGCATATGGTCTATTCTTGAGAATGTTCCATGCGCACTAGAAAAAAAGGTGTAGACTCTTTTTGCTGGATGTAGTGTCCTGTAAATGTCACTTATGTCCAATTGCTGTAATGTGTCATTTAGAGCTGTTATTTCCCTCTTTATTTTCTGTTTGGATGATCTGTCCATGGCTGTTAGCGGGATGTTTAAGTCCCCCACTATGATTGTGTATTCATCAGTTTCTCCTTTCACGTCTATTGGTAGTTTCTTTGTATATTTTGGTGCATCGTGGTTGGGAGCATATATGTTGATTAATGTCAGGTCTTCTTGTTGTTGCATTGTGCCTTTTATCATTATGTAATGACCATCTTTGTCTTTTACTATCTTTTTTAACTTGAAGTTTATATAATCAGATATCAGTATGATCCCTCCTGCTTTTCTCTGGTTACCATTTGCTTGGAGTATTGTATCTCATCCTTTTACTCTGAGTCTGTGTCTTTCCTTAGAGCTGAGGTGTGTTTCTTGGAGACAGCATTTGGATACATTCTGTTTTTTTAATCCAGGCTGCTACTCTGTGTCTTTTTCTTGGCGAGTTCAGTCCATTCACATTTAGAGTGATGATTGATATGTGAGGATTTCCTCTGGCCATTACTTATTTCTTTCTTTGTTTTTGTTTGTTTGTTTGTTTTTGTTTCTTTCTTGGTGCCTCAACTTTGTTCCATTTTTCGTGATGTTTTGCTTCAGGCTGAAGAACCTCCATCAATATTTCTTGGAGTGCTGGCCTTGTGCTGGCAAATTCCCTCAGCTTCTGTGTGTCTGAGAAGGTCTTTATTCCACCTTCATATCTGAAAGATAATTTTGCTGGATAATTTATTCTTGGCTGGAATGTTCTCTCTTTTAAATTTTTGAATATTGGGTTCCACTCTCTCCTGGCTTGTAGCGTTTCTGCTGAGAAATCTGATGCCAGCCTGATGGGTTTTCCTATACAGGTTATAGTTCTTTTTTCCCTGGCTGCCTTGAGAATTGTTTTATTGTCTTTAGTTTTGGACATCTTTAGTACCATGTGCCTTGGAGAAGATCTGTTGAGGTCCAGTTATCTGGGGGACCTGTTTTCTTCTTGAACTTGGGGTTCCTGATCTTTCCATAGGTTTGGAATTTCTCATCTACGATTTGTTTGAGTATGCTCTCTGTAGATTGCTCTGCCCCCTCTTCTATTCCTATTATCCTGATGTTGTTTTGTCTCATGGAGTCACATATTTCTTGCAGATTTCTTTCAATCCTTTTGTTTCTATATTCCTTCTCTTCCTCTTTCTGAGCTGTTTCCATGTTTTGGTCTTCAATATCACTAATTCTTTCCTCCATCTGGTTGGTCCTGTTTCCTATGGCATTTATTTCATTTCTCAGTTCATTTATGGTATTTTTTATTTCTCATATTTCCGTCTCAATCTTTCTTATGTTTTGAATTTCTTTGTTAAATTGTTCTTTTTGTTCACAGAGTTCTTTTTTATGTCCTTTATATCATTTTTTATATTATTTATGTCAGCTATGGTGTTCTGCCAATAGGTTTTCATTTCTCTTACAGCCTTTGGAATGGCTGCTTTAAATTCTCCATCACTTAAATGAGACCCTTCTAGTTGTAACAAGCTATCTTCTGGGTAAATTTCATGTTCTTTCTGAGGAGTTTTAGTTTTTAAAGAATTCATCCTGTCTGCTGGGTTCTTAATTTTTGACATGAGGGCTTTATGTTCATTGCCCAGATATTGCTTTTGTGGTTTATTGCTGTAGGTCAGACACTAGGTGGCACTGGGGGTCAAGTTTTTGGGGAGAGGGGGCTGGTTTTTTTTGTTTGTTTCTGATCTCCTGCTCTGTTTGGAGGCTATGTGCATATATCCTGGTGAGAGGCCAATAAAAGGCTTTCCAAAGGCGGCTCTGCCTTCTGCCCTTTCCTGGGGAATCTGTTTCAAGGCTTGTTTTTGCTAGCTGGGGTGAATGCTATCAAATCAGTCTTTCTTCCCAGCCCTGATTTAGTACCTGGCTGTCTAAGGGCTCACAGTGCTTTGAGAACCCTGGGGTGCACGAGGAAATGCACGCTTCATAAGTCCAAAGCTGTGGGCCTGGCCTGAGAAAGCAGGTTCGCCTTTGCAGCAGGCTGTGAACATGAACTGCAACCCTGTGTAGGTCTCCAGGGGGCTTAGAGCTGGGGTGTCATCTTTGCAGTTCAGAGTCCTCGCTCAGCCCTTCTACCACTCAAAAGTTCCAGAGACTGGCTCCCAAACTCCTTCTGTCCCCAGTTCCCCAGTCTCTCTCCCCTCCCCCAAACTGCGCAGCTCCGAATAGTCAGCAGGGATCGTGTCCTGTGTGGTCTGTCTCTGTTCCCTTCCTTCTCCCTGACTCGCCTTCTTCTCACCAGCCTTCAGGTGTTTACTTCCTATTTGTGGATTTCTCAACAGCCGTTTTGTCACTCAGGGTCCTTTTCCTGGCTTTTGGACGGCTGTTCAATTGTGTTTTCTGGGAGAGGCTTTAGGGACCTCCTCTCCAGTCGCCATCTTGTCTTCTCTCCTAGAATAGTAATTATGACATAATAGGTACTTAGCAAAAGGTCACTACAATTACCCTAATACAATAAGAAAGGCAACCAGCGTGTGCTTGTCGGTCACCCACCTGTGACATCAGAGAGAAATGGGGCCATTCCTCATGTCCGAAATCTGAGTACAGATCTAGGTTTTTCTTTCTCCTTTGTACTTCATTCAATCAATTTTTATGTCCTCCTAACTCCTTTTAAAAAATAAAATCTTGCTCATTATTTTGTGGGTCCCTGTTTCACCATTGGGATCATTTGGGATAAACCATGATTCAGTCTGCTGATCATCACTTCATATACCTGGGGCTTTCTCCAGGCTTTGGCCAAAATGACCACCTTGGGCTCACAGGGAGCACTTCTGTCCTCACCTCCCAGTCTCCTCATCCCCTAATTGTCAGGCTTCTGCCTCCCCATCTCATCTCCCTATTGAAATTACCAGCAATGTCATTGGTAACCTGCAACTGTTACTCATTTGGTCCTCATCTTAGTTGTGTTTTGCTGTTTACCTGCCTACCATGAGCTGTTAGCATCAGCATACTGACAAACTTTAGGTGACATATATTAATTTGATGGCTCTCTCCTCTCTAAAATGTGGTTCCATTTTCTCATAGTTTTTCCTGCACGCCTTCCTCAGTAGTTTTTGAATCCACCCATTTCTTCCCTCCCACATTTTGCCCTGTACTGGCTCCTCCTTGTCTTCCTGCCTCCACTCTCACTCCCTGTGTAGTTTCCTGTGGCCACCATAACAGAGTACCACTGAATGGAAGATTCAGAACAAGGACAACTTTTCTCATAAGTTCTGGAGGTTAGAAGTCTGAAATCAAAGTTTTGGCAGTGCTCTGGTACCCCTGAAATCTATAGGGTATCCTCCTTGGCCTCTTCTAGCTTCAGGTGCTTTGCTGGCCATCTCTGGAATCTCTTGACTCATGACTACATCACTCCAGTCTTCTATGTTAACATTGCTGTGCCTGTCTGTATCCAGGTTTCTTTTTATAAGGACACAGTGATATTGGCTCAGGGTCCACCCTATGACTGCATCTTAACTTGATCATGTGCCCAATCCCGGTTTCCAAATAAAGTCACATTCAAAGGTCCAGGAATTAGGACTTCAGTATAACTCTTTGGAAAACATATCTCAACCCATAACACACCCTGTAATCCACCTTCCACATGACAAAACACAAATGCAACACTGTCCTTTACCCCAAATTCTCCCAAAACAATGATTATTCAACCAAGAAGGCATAAAACACACACATTACAACATGGATGAACCTCAAAAACATCATGCTAAGTAAAATAACTCAGACACAAAAGAATATCTACTATAGAATCCATTTATATGAAATGTCCAGAACAGGCAAATTCACAGAGACAGGAAGTGGGTTGGCGGTGGCCAGGGTTTAGGTGTTGGGGAGTGACTGCTAAGGGGTAGAATGTTTTTTTGGAAGGTGATTGAAAATATTCTACAGTTGATTTTGGTGATGAATGCACAATCTGTGAATGTAGTAACACCATAAAATCCATGCTTTAAATGGATGGATTTTTTTATTTTTTATTTTTTTTATTTTTTTATTTTTTTTTATTGGGATGACATCTGTTAGCAAGGATTACATAGGTTCCAGGCATACAATTCTACAGTGCATTGTCAACTTGATGTATAATCAGTTCACCACCTAATGTGACTTATGGTTTGTGAATTACATCTCAATAAAGCAGATACAAACAACTTCCATGGCTCTACAGCACCCTCTAGAGGCAGTCAGGTTTATTGCTTACCCACATTTTGATGCATCCGAGCTGGATGTTTGACCCACAAATCACACTGCTGTGGACACACAATTCACAAAAGGCTACAAAGTCACACAGAGAGACACAGCCACGGACATATACAATGAGGCATCCAGTTATAAAGACCCACTTTGTTACACAATCCTACCCAGATACACACAGCAATACCCAGAGCCTCTAACTCATGGGCACACTCACACACTAACAACATTTACTAACATACGTTATGACAGTGAACCAAGGATCCAGCCATTCCTCAGAAATACAAACCATTCAGTAACTCCCTATAGCCACACACCAACCCCAGCACGCAAAATCTGTAGCCACAGAAGCCATACAATGGTCACACACACATACACACTCATCAACTACGAGACTACCTGGCCCCACCAACCCAGCCCACACTGGTCATTCTGCAAAACTTTTGGTATCTCCACTTCCTTCTCAGCCAGTCCTACTCAGTGATTCCTACCCATTTCACAAGCAGACACAGAACTCAGGGTCTGCCAGCTGGCTCCTCACCCCATGTAGTGGGGGAAGTATTTTAAGTTACAATTAAGCCCTCACCCAAATTCTCTACAGCTCCCTCTTCCTCCAGGCCCATCCAATTGATTTAATTAGGGAGAATTAAGTGAGAGGCATTTCCAGTCACAGGGAAAAGGTGAAGGAGGAAGGGAGGGAGGAGTTGCTTCTCCTTTACTAGCCAATGTACCCTCTTCCCCCATCATACAGCCAGGTAGGGTTTTCATAAATGCACTGGCCTCTCCTCAGTGCTTTTTTCTCCACCATAACACATTCTCACGTGCCTTCAAATGGGGGAGGGTTTGCAAGCCCTTGATTTCTTATCCCTCATCTATTTCACTTCAGTGCTGGTGAGTTTGGGGAAAGATAAATACTAATCACCATCACCCAAACAATATCTAACTCAGAAAATAGTACATCTTAGGCTCCTTAAACATCATAGAATCTTAGAATTCTATTTTTTAAAATGAGAGGCCATTGGGGTAAGTGGTTAGTGCACAGGCTCTGGAGCTGCCAAGTGGTCTTGGTTCCACTGGAGAGCCATGATATCCAGCTGTGTGACCCTGAATGAGTGACTTAACTCTCTGGGCCTCAGTTTCCTCATCTGGGAAATGGGAACAATGATTGTTCTACCTCCTGAGACTTATTGGTAGGCTTACTATGTTGGTAAAATAGAGCTCCTAGAACAGAGTTGGCCACACAGCACACAGATAAAGGCAAATTAATGCAGAAAGGTGGCAGCCCCAACCCATTCCTACATTGTGCTACTCATCAGCTTCCAACAGACTAAATGATGGGTTCATTTATTTGGCTCACATGGTCTTCTCACTGGCAAATGAGCTCCCCTAGGGCAGGGGTCCATGAATCATTCACTGATGTGAGGAGCACAGTGTGTGCGCCCAGAAAATAACTGTGGCCTAACTAAATGAATAACATGAGAAGGTAGATGAGTCTCAAATTTGCTTCCTCTTCTGTCCACCATCTCCCAGGCACACAGTCAGTTCTGACATGGTTTCTATAGTTACAAATAATAATCCAGGACTTTGTGCCCTTACTAACTTCTCAGCACTTTCCTTGCAATACCTCCATTAATCATCACAACAGACCTACGAAGTAGGTGTTGCTGCTATCCCCACTTTTCACATAAGGAAAATGAGGCCCAGAGAAGTGAAGTTGCTTGCCCATGGTTACACAGCTATTACAGTCCAGAGGCAGGATTTGAGCTCATGTCTATCAGCACAATTCTCAGTAGTTTTAGCTGTTCATGCCCAACCTGCCCATCTCTTGTGAGGCAGAAAAAGTAATCTGGGAGCCACAGTATGGGAGATTGATGCAAAAGTGACCTCAACGCTCTCACCCATTCACTTCTCTGGCAACGTGAGCTCATAGCTCTGCCCACTGAAGGGTGGAGATTATTTTCTCCCCCTTGAATCTAGACTGGCATGGAGACTTGTGGTAGCTAAAAGAATGGAGCAGGGATCTGAGCTCAAGGGCCTTGAGCCCTTCGCTCTTTCCTGGAATCCAACCAAGTCTCTATATGAGCAAAACGGACAGCCTAATGGCTGATGGTATGATATAGTCCAGTCACTCTTGTTGCCCTTGCTCCTAGTGGGCCAATCTCCAGAAGCAGAACCCCCTTGTTGGCCTGTTGCTGGCCAGATACACAAGAGAGCCCTGTTGAAACCAGAAAACCAGCCCAGGTCAGCCCAATATAAGATGACAACCCATGGAATAATGAACTAAAAAATCATGGTTGATTTGAGCCACAAAGTTTAGGAGTTATTTGTTACACAGCAATTGGTAACTGATACACACAGACTGCTCAATGACAGAATTGGAGAGAGTGTCAATTACTATAATGAGTGATTCACGAGCTTCAAATTGATGAGAATTTGAACCTTGGAAGAGAACACAGAGAAGTGGCTTTTTGTTTTTAAGTTTTATCATTAAAAAAATGTAGAAGACATGAGAGAAGGAAGATGGGCAAGAGAGAAGGGGGATGGGCTGGAAAAATAAAAGAAACCTACCCATATGTTGGATCCCAGTGACACTCCTCTGAAAGCCTTAGCCTAGCCTGTCTTGTGAATGACTGTGGTCATGGCAGTTACAATGGATCCCAGCAGATCAAAGAATAGAAGAGCCACAAGTAACTTTAACACAGTCTTTATTCCAGAAGTGAATAAAGCAACAAAATGTCATCCAGGAGTCAGTGCACAGCAGGACATCATACCTTCCTGGAGAGTTCCCTCCCCTTATATAGGCCAATGACAAGAAGTGAGCACATAAGATGCATAAACAACAAAATGGCTGCCATGTAAAAAAGTGTAAGTCACAGTTATATCACAAGTGTGTGTCATTATGGCGGAGTGTGACGAGAGAGTCTGAATCAATTTTCCCTGTACACTCCCAATTCCATCTATGTCCAAGAGGTGGGGCCCCCCACCCACTATCTTCTGAAGATCCAGGCCCTGGATCTCAGCTTATGTTTGGGGCAGAGGTTAGAGTAGATGTGGGGCACAAAGCCTGGAGTCAATGTTTTTTCTTTGAGAGACCGTTGAGTGGGCACTCAGGACCCCTACATCTCATCAGGGCACCAGAGAGGTAGGCATTGAGTGGGAGGGTCATGGAAGGTGGAGTCCTGAAGCCAGAGCACCAAATGAGAACCAGAGTGAGGTGTGAGACTGGTGTCCACAGTTTGGAAACAGGAGTCTGTGGAGAGGGAGGAAGAGGCCAAGTCAGGAAGTGGAAGGAGGTCTAGATTCATGTAAGCCCTTCTGTGTAGTCCCCACCAGCCCCACAGTAAGAGGAACTCAGACAGAGCAGAGAGGGAAAGAGAAAAAGAGGGAACTGGAGAATCAGAACAAAAATGGAGGAGGGAGAGACAGACAGGTGAAAATAAAAATAAAAGGGGACACTTAAGACAAAGAAAGAGAAAGACAAGGAAAGGCAGAGTGGAACAGAGGAAGAGACTTGGAAAGAATCAGAGATGAAGATATGGAAAGAGAAAGAATGAAACATACAGAAAGAAAAAAAATGAGAGAGTGGAAGCCCCCTCCATCAACTCTGTTCCTAGAGGTCTCTGGCACTCAGATCAAGCCACACCTGTTCACGATTGATCAGAGCAGAGCTGAGAGCTTTCTACTGACCTGCCAGCCTCCAAACAAACACACTCATCTCTCCTTCTCAGGCTCAGGCATCCAAAGCCCCTCCATGCCTAAACTCTCCCAGGTCTCCACTCATTTCCCAGCCTTTATGTTGGCCATGAATTTGTTACTCACCCACCTGACTCAGTAGCCTCAGTCCAGCCCACACCTCCTTCTCTGTGTGTCTGGGCTGGGATGGAGTGTATGTGTCACATAGCTGTGAAGCTTATAAGTGTGCCAGGCCTTTGCATATACTTTTCTACTCTCTCCTGCATCACTCTTCCTATTCTTATGGTCTCAGCTCCAAATTTCCTCCCTCCAGGAAGGATTCCTTGAACCCCTCAGCCTGGGTCTGATGCCTTCTTTGGGATCCTTTAATTCCTGGGTTCTCCATTTTAGCCCTCCCCACTCTGGGTTGTCACTTTCTGAGACAGGACTATCTCCCACACTGGATTGTGGGCCTCGTTAGCACAGAGCCGGGTTGTCATTGTGACGTGTCCCTAGCACAACCCAGTACTGGGCCAGGCACAGAGGTGCTCAGAGAATTTGTATTAAATGAATAGATGCTAAACTAAGAAGTTTAGACTTCTGTCATGTCCCGCACGACATGAGTGGTGGGAAAATAGGAAAGGTGGTGCAAAGTGATGAAAAACAGTAGCCAAAAGTATGTTTCAAGTGAGGCCAAGGGACTCCAGCCTCGTGAACTGAGCCCTGAGTTGGGCCAATGCATAGCATTTATTGATGGACATACAAGGAAGTGAAACTGATTTTTCCATGGCCCGTGAGTTACATTGTCTAGGAGACTGCTTGTCCCAAAAGTCACCATTGTGTTTCAGCATGCATTGTGTCATTATGAGAATGTATAACCCCAAAGACTCAGTGTACCAAAACCATTCCAGTTTTGTTCTATCAGGTCATCACTGGAGCAACGTGGGACGCAAGGCAGCCAGGGCATAGGAGATTAACCTCAGAAAGGGTGAGGATCTAATGCCTCACCTCTGTTGAGTCCAAGCTGTCTCCTAATGGCCCCTATGCGACTGTGCCTGTCTTAGGTTGTTCCTCCTTTGAAGAATCTTACCTGTCATGGGTTATTTGTTTGTTCACTTCTTTAGTTTAATGTTTATTTGGGGATGAGTGG
>PVJL010003352.1:104171-160683 GCA_004026885.1 Lyroderma lyra
ACAATCAATAGTTTAATGTTTATTTGGGGACGAGTGGGTTAGGGAGGGGAGAAAGGGGAGGGGGTGGGAGAGGAGGGGGGGAAGCTAAATATAAGGTGATGGAAAGAGAAGTCACATTAGGTGGTGAACTTATTATACATCAAGTTGACAATGCACTGTAGAATTGTATGCCTGAAACCTATGTAATCCTTGCTAACAGCTGTCTCCCCAATAAGTCTAACAATAAAAATGAATTTAAAAAATGTGCGTGTGCATGAACATGTAGTCTATAATCCATTAAGGGATAAACTGAAGTTCAAAGGGGAAAGAGTGTGGGCAAGCATGCAGCTTCAAGCTAGAGGCAGGGAAAAGATGGAAACTCAGTGTGTGGGACTTCTAACCTAGATTTCTTTTTCACCCATCTGGAGCCTCATGTGGGCACCTAAGAACTCAACATGAACAACAGGCTCTGGCTCACACGTTTCCCCTTGTCACTCACTTTTCCAACCTTCTCTGGGGCCCCCTTTTCTCCAGCAAATAAAGAATGTATTTGCTAGGGTCCTTTAGACTCAGAAGGGCTCTTCAGAGCCCCCAAGGGCTGTTGGAGAGCTTTTGAGATCCACCCCCACTTAGGTCTGAGGCTAGCACCATGAGAGGAATGAAGGTGAGACTGCCTGAGAAACTGGCCTGGCCCAACCCTGTATTCAGTTCCTGGAGTAAGAAAGGTGCTTAGGAACTGTCAAGAGGTTAAAATAGTCATGAATGGACAAACAGCAAAAGAAGTGTGAAAGTTAGATCACAGAATGGACTGATCAATTCCATATGAAGAGAAATGGGGAGGTCAGACTGAAGAAAGAACTGAGTCAACTGGCATTCTAATAGGTACAGGTTAGATGGCAGGAAAGACTGGCTTCATAATGCCAGAAAAAAGGCAGTGGGGAGAAGGGGAGTTTTGTTCTTAGGAGAAAGTGGGGTTGAATTCTGGCTGGAAGGATGGGAGGGAATTCTCCACTGATGAAGGAAGAGAAGTTTGGAGGATTTATTGCCTTCTGGGGAGCTCACTCCATAAGACGTGTCTTCTTCCTTCAGGTCTCCCTAGCCAGGGGTGGAGACAAATGTGTGTAGGAGGAGAGATAATGGTCTACCATGGAGAAGAAGAGAAGAGGAGAGAGAGAGAGAGAGAGAGAGAGAGAGAGAGAGAGAGAGAGAGAGAGAGAGAGAACGAGAACAGATACCTACAGACAAGGACAGGAGGAGAGAGAGGAAGGGGCGTAGAGAAGACAGGAAGACACACACTCAGAAATGGGGACAGACAGAGACATAGAGACACAGGAAAGCTGAGACAGTAGAGAGAGAAGAAACACACAGAGATGGTGAAAGAGGATGTCAGAGAAACCAAATACATAAGAGAAAGGGCTGAAAAGACATAGAATAATTCAGGCAGAGAGATACAGAGGGGAATAGACTGAAAGACTGAGAGAGACAGGGATACAGGGAAAGCAACTCACAGAGATTCCTCAGGACATAGACCTCTGAGAGATAAGAAGATACAGAAAGATGAGACTCAGTAATAGAAAGTCAGGTGTGAAGGTAGGGAACACATAAGTAGGGGCTTTTCCAGATGGGGTGGTGTGTTCTTACCTGCTTGGTGCACAGGAGGCATCCTCTCCCCAGATTGTCATGCTCTCTGGAAAGCAGAAGGGACTGAGGATGTTGGCTACTGGTGGAACTACCACCCCACGGAAGGGTTCTGGTATTCCCATTGGGGATATGAAATTCTCCTCCACCACCACCAGAAATGAGTTCAGGGAAAAGCAGCTCCTGGCTTCTCAAACACTACCCCTATCCACATAGGGTAGCACTGCCCTTCCCTCAAGCACCTCTTAACTGGGGACTTCCTTAACTGGGGATTTCTTACATGAAAAACACCCCCAGCACTGAACTGGCTGTTGTGGGCGACTCTGCCTGGAGAAGAAGAGAGAGAGAGGGAGAGGGAGAGGGGGAGGGAGAGGGAGAGGGAGAGGGAGAGGGCGAGGGAGAGGGAGAGAGAGAGAGAGAGAGAAGAGAGGTATTGTGTTATATGGAAGTAAGGTTTTACCACTGAAAAGAAGATGATGTTAGACCACAGAGAAGGGAGACAGAGGTGAGAAGAAATGTGACACCTGGAACCACCCAGTGCCATTTTCGTGAGCAACAGTGGAGCACCTGAAACACCAAGGAGCCACCTGTGTAAGTAACAGTGAGACACCTGAAACAATGTTAAGGTATTACTTTGAGTAGCAATGAGACAAACTGGGATGATGAAGAGCTACATTAGAGAGTTAACAGTGGAATACCAGAAATGAAATATAGGCACCCTAGTGAGAAGTAGTAAAATATCAGGGTTGACACAGACCCAGTGCAGGGAGAGCATTGAGACACATTAAATAATGCGAGGCTATAGGAGGAAGTATAACTGAACACACAGGAGGAACAATACAGAGCCACACCAGTGGTTGATAGTAAAACACAATTTATGGTGCAAAGTCACACCGTGGGTGGCAGTGAAACCCAAGAATGACACAAAGCCATACTATTAACTGGCAGTAAAACACCTAAGGCAACAAAAGCAACACACATAGGAAGAAGAGACACCTGAAATTATGGAAAGCAACCGACATACCCTCAGGAAGAAACTTTATATGACTCAATGACACCTAAGTGAGAAGCAATGGGAAACCTGGGACAATGCAGAAACATCTTAGTGACTAGTAGTGAAAATCAATAAAATGATGCTGAGCCACCACAGTGAGTAACAACAAGATTCCTGGGATGACAGAGAGCCAACCAAGAAAGCAGAAATGTGACACCTGAGACCAAGTGGTGCCACCTCAGGGAGCAACAAGTGGAACCCTGAGGGACCATGGAACCACCCATGTCAGTGGCAGTGACCACTTGAGATGATTCAGAACCAACCCGGAGAGTGGGTGTGTATCCTACTAATGTTCACTGGGGTGGCTTTGTGTCGTCCCAGGTGTCTTATTACCATTCACTGAGGTGGGTCAGGGTCATCTGAATTGTTCCATTGCTGTTTACCGGGGTGATTCCGTGTTGTTTCAGGTGACCCACATAGAAGAAATGTTGAAGAAATGAATAAAGTGAAAGCTAATTCAAGCAATTCATGAAGATTTTCTTACTTTTGAGAACCATCAGAGAACTCTCATCAAAACAGGCTAAGAAAAGTTTGCAAGTAGGTTGTAAGAAATCAGTGAATCAAAAATGACGGTGCAACTTTTCTGCAAGATTTATGAAAAGTGAGAAGTTGCACTCAGTGAAAGAACAATATTACTGAGTTTCTGTCTTCAATGTCTGAACTCATCCTGATAAACTTTTGATAATAGATTTGAGGGAGTGTGTTTGGTGAGTAATGCACTAACTTGAAAATTATCTGAAAATGACTGTAAATGTCTGCTGTAATTAATATTCACAAAAATATAAAGCCTGAAAATATCTCTGTTCAATATTTTAAGAACATTTTTCTTTCAAAAAAGGAAAATTGTTGACATAAGAATTTTTCCAAACATTTTGTTAAAATGTTGTTTTGCCTTCTACAAAAACTTTCATGTTACCCATTTGAAACCCAATGTTTTCTTGATGAGTACATGTTACACATTATATAGAGCACCACTGAAACTTGGGATCAGACTTGTATTCTCTATACCAGTGAACTATGCATGTGAAATGCTATGCACATGGTACTCATTCAATGAGAAAAGAATATACACAGAGGGCTTTATATTAATGTAACTCAAGTGAACTTTATTTTTATTATGATAGAGTATCATGAACTTCTGTTTCCTCATGAGCTGCATACTGAAAGTCTTCTTTTCATCTTTTAGTTTGTTGGTAGTTTTCTTCATTTTCTTGAGAAACATAAACTGTTTGCATTATTGTCTTGGAAACTACTAGACCCTTCTCAGTTTCTCTAAAACCTTTGGGTTCCAAAAGTCCAAAAATTTAATCACAACACAAAACATTTAAAGGACAAAAATATGAGGGATTTTGCTTACAACATCTCTTTAAATATACAGTGTTGAAGCAATGTTTAAAAAATGTAGTTGTATGCAATTTATAGAAAAAGACCTCTCCACACACCATGACTCTAAAACAAATACTTGTATCACTTCTCAGGCTTCGGGCTAAGATCAAGTGTGGTATCAATTCTCATCAGAATATTTGTGATGTCTATTCTTATAGAATGTTTAAAGCATCACTTACATATACTTTTTTTTCCTTTAATTCATTTTTATTGTTAGACTTATTGGGGTGACATCTGTTAGCAAGGACTACACAGGTTTCAGGCATACAATTCTACAGTACATTGTCAACTTGATGTATAATAAGCTCACCACCTAATATGACTTCTCTTTCCATCACCTTATATATACCTTTTTGAGAGTGAGTGTCAGTAATCATCTTTGCACAAGCAATACATCCAGTAAATATAAGCGGTTGTTGTTTTGTACCAAAACTTTTGCTCCAACAGTAAATTTAGGGCTGCAAATATTCTGAAAGACTACTATGTAAGACAATGCAAAGCCACCTTATACAGTGGCAGTGAGACTCTTGGGATGATGCAGAACTACCCCAGTATGCAGCAGTGAAATATTTCAAACACCACGAAGACAATTCAGAGAATGCCAGGAAAACAATTAGGATATGTAAAGCTAGCCCAGCGAGTGGCAGTGGGAAACCCAGAAGATCTAAAAGCCACATCATGGAATAGCCCTCAGAAATTTAAGATGATGTGGAGGCACCCAGAGAGTGGTAATGAAAGACAGAATGATGGGAAGCAACCCCAGTGAGTTAAACCGAAACACCCATGGTAATGCCTAGACACCCCAGTGAGTGGCAGTGAAAAAGTGAGGATGGATTAAGACCACCTACTCTCCCTGTTAGCAGCAGTGTAAAATGGGATGACAAGAAGCCATTCCAGGGAGTGGCCATAAAGACAGCAAGAACAACACAAACCCACCCCAATGACACATAATGAACAATGCAAAGTCGCTTCAGGGAAGGACATGGAGACACCTGGTTTGACCAAAATGCACAACTGTTAGCTGAAATAAAATACAAGAGGCAATGTGGAACTGCTTCAATGAGCAGCAATGAGAAATGTGAGATGACACTGAGCAACCCCACAGAATGGCAGTAGGACAATTAGGATGGTGCACATCCATCATGTGATTGGCAGTGCTGCACCTGTAATGAAACAGAGGTACCACACTGAGTAGCAGTGAGACCTCTGAAGACATGCAAAGGCACCACAAAGACTGGCCTTAGGATGCTTTAGAAGATACAAAGCCATCCAAGTGTGTGGCAGTGAGAAGCCTAAAACAATGTCAAGGTACTCCTTTGAGTAGCAGAGAGAAACACCTGGGATGATGTTGAACCATCAGGAGCGAGTGACCAAGTGAAACCTGAAATGAAATATGGCAACCATTGTGAGAGGTAGTGAAACACCAGAAATGACACAGACCTAGAGGCAGAATTGAAACAGCTTAAGTAATGGGAGACCACAGGAGAAAAATAAATGAGACACTTAGGAACAGCACTGAGCCACCCCAGTGATTGGCAGTAAAACAGAGAGTATGGTGCAAAGCCTCAGATTTAGTGGCAATGAAACACCAGGAATGACACAAAGCAACACAACTGACTGGCAGGAAAACACATTATACCACAAAGCAAAACACATGAGCAGCGGTGGGACACCCCAAATTATGCAAAGCTACCACCATTAGCATCAGCGAGACACCTTACATGACTCACTGCCCCCTAAGAGGGCAGCAGTGAAAAATGTGAGACAATGCGGAACCACACTCCTGAATGGTAGTTGACCAACCAGAATGTCACTGAGCTAACACAGTGAGAGACAAAAGAACTCCTGGGATGAAGGAGAGCCCCCCAAGTGATCAGCAACCTGACTTTTGAGAGCAATCTATGTTATCTCAGGGAACAACAGGTGAAACCCTGGGAGACAATGGAGCCACCCTTGTGAGTGGCAGTGGAACACCTGGGATGATTTGGAGACCACCAAGAGAGTGGGTGTGCATCATCTCAGGCATCCTATGAACGTTCACTGGAGTGGCTTTGTGTTTTACTGAGGTGTCATACTACCATTCACTGGTGTGGGTCAGCGTCATCTGAATTGTTCCACTGCTCTTTACTGGGGTGATTCTGTGTTGTCTCAGGAGATCCATTACCACTTCCTCTGGTGTGTTTGGGTCATTTTAGCACCACAAAGCTCACTTGCTCATGTGCCCCTTCGTCATTTCTGGTGTCCTCTTGCTGCTCACTTGGAAGGCTTTGTGTGGTTCCAGGTATCCCACTGACATTTACTGGGATGACTCTGCATTGTATGATGTGTCACACAGCTGCTCACTGTGGTGGCTCAACATTGTCCTGGGTGTTCTGCTGCCATTCATTGTGGTGTCTTTGAGTCATCTCAGTTGTTTCATTATTGATCACCTGGTTCGCCTTGTGTCATTTGAAGTCACTAAGTGTTTAAATGTTTTAAGCAAGCTTTAATACCCTGCATGGCTGAAATGAATGAGACAGAATGCTTTGATAGAAAGTGTGTATTTACCTAAGTTCATGAAATTTGCAGAAGCAGTAAATAATAAAATATTCAACCACACAAAAGGAAAAGTATTGGTAACATGCTTTGTTATTGAATGAAAGTGAGAGCTAATTCAAGGAATTTATGAAGATGTTCTTCCTTTTTAGAGCTATCAGAAAGCACTCATTCCAACAGACTCAGAGAAGGTTGCAAGGAGGTTGTAAGGAATCAATAAATCAAAAATTACTATACAACTTTTCTGCAAGATTTATGAAAAGTGACATGTTTCACTCGTGAGTGAACAGTTTTACTGAGTTTCTGTTTTCAATGTCTGAACTCTCCTGGTAAACTCTTTTGGAAACAATAGACATGTGTGAGTGTACTCAGACAGTAATGAACTGGTTTGAAAATTATCTGCAAGAGACTATAATTGTCCACAGTCATTAATTTTTATAAAATATATGAAAACTGAAAATATCTCTGTTCATCATTTCAAGAACTTTGTTCTTTCACAAAAGGTAAGCTGTTGACATGAAATGTTTTCCCTAACACTTCTTTAAACTTCGCTTTGCCTTTTACAATACCTTTCATGTTACTCATTAGTAACCCATTGTTTTCTTGACAAATATATGTTACACATTCTTTAGAGAACCACTGAAACTTGGGACCAGACTTGTCTTCTGTATGCCAGGGAACTATGCATGTGAAAGGCTTTGTACATGGTACTTGTTTGATGAGGAAAGAGTGGACCTACATTAATGCAACTCAATACACAGGGGCCTTACATAAATGCAACTCAAGAGAACCTTGTTTGGACTGTGACAGATGGAGCATCTGAAACTTATGTGACTTCATTAGCTGCATACAGAAATTCTTCTTTGCATCTTTTTATCCATTGGTATTTTTCTTCATTTTCTTGAGAAATGTAAACTCTTCAGGTTATTGTCTCAAAAACTAGTGGACACTTCTCAGTCTTTCTAGAGCCTTTGGGCTCAAAAAAGTTCAAGGATTTTTCTCACCAAACAAAACATTTACAGGACATGAATCTGAGGCCTTTTGCCTACAACATCTCTTTAAGGATACAGTGTTGAAGCAACTTTCAAGACACCTACTTCTAGACAGCATATTGGAGCAGAGCTTTCCACACACCATGACTCTGAAATGAATACTTGTATCACTTCTCAGCATTTGGGCTAAGATCAAGTGTGGTATTGATTCTCATCAGAATATTTGTGAGTGTTTTCCACAAATGGTGTCTATTCTTGTAGAATGTTTAAAGCATCCCTTACATATACCTTTCTTGAGAGTGAGTGTTGGTAATCATCTTTTCACAAGCAATACATTCAGTAATTATAAGTGGTTGCTGTTTTGTACTAAAACTTTTACTCCAGCAGTAAATTTGTGGCTGCAAATATTCTGAAAGCATACTGCCTTAGTTGATGCAAAGCCACCTTATACAGTGGCAGTGAGACACTTGGGATGATGCAGAACCACCCCAGTATTAAGCAGTGAAATATTTAAAACAACACAGAGACAGTCCAGAGAATTCCAGGAAAACAATTAGGACATGTAAAGCCAACCCAGCTGGCACCAGTGGGAAACCCGGGACAGCAGAAAGCCACATCAGGGAATGGCCTCCGAAACTTAAGATGATGCAGAGGTAACCAGCGAGTCATAATGAAAGATGGAATGATCTGAAGCAACTCCAGTGAGTGAAAGTGGAACACCCATGGTAGTGGCAAGCCACGCCAGTGAGCAGTACTGAAAAGGCAGGTGTGAGTGAATGCTATTTCCATTAGCAGCAGTGGACATCCCAGGATGATGTGAATCCATTTCAGGAAGTGCTTTCAAAGACATGATGAACAAAGCAATCCCAGGCTTGTGGGTGTCCGTTGTACACCCTGAACAATGCAGAATCACTTCAAGGAGTAGCACTGAGACACCTCGGTTGAACACACCCACAGCGGTTATGTGCAGTAAAACACAAGAGATGATGCAAAACTACTTCAGTGAGCAACAATGTGAAACATGAGACGACACAGAGAAAGAACACTAAATGGCAGTAGGACAATGAGGATTATGCACATCTATTATGTAAATGGCAGTCCTACATATAGTGAGTGCTTGAGTCAGGTGAACTGGAGGGGAGGCAATGGGGAATAAAGAAAAAAACACACAGACACAGACATAGACAAAAAAGCTGGAAATGAGTGGTTCTCTGCACTCCGATGGAGACACAGAGACCCCGTTTGGCTACAGCGAGTTTATTTTATAGGGTGGGCAAAACAAGTGAGATCATAGGGGTAAATCAGTAAAGCAAGACTAGAAAGTACATCTTAACTAGGAAATATAGTTACAGATAACTGCATTTAATCAATATTTTGGTACATGTTGCTAAGGCATCACTGATTGTATTATTATTATTCTCTTCAAGGCAGGCAGGCCACAAGTTTTGTCTTGAATCATTTCCAGAGACCAAACAACCTTGCTTCCAATGTTATTATTTTTCCACCCAAGCCAGAAACCACATCCCGAGTATTGTCCTCATGCACCCAGCTCTGGGCTGGCTTGCAAAACCTTGAACTGTGGATTCCAAGCACACAGGTAGTCTTACTAAAACCGGTTTTCTCAAAGGACCTGGCTTCTGGCTCATGCACTCCCTATAACTACACATGTAATGAAATGGAGCCTCTCCCTCTGAATGGCAATAAAACACCTGGAGTAATGCAAATGCACCATCAAGAATGGCCTTAAGACATGGTCAATGATATTGAGCCTCCCCAGTGAAGAGCAGTGAGATACCTTAAATAAATTTAAGTTTGTCCTTTGAACAGAAGGAAGATACTCATGGGGTGTTGCAGAGCAACCATAGAGATTGACCTTGGGACACCTGAATTGAAATATTGCCACCCTGTGAGCAGTAGTGAAACACCATGTTCAACACAGACCCAGCCCATGGAGCATCATTGAGAAAGCCTAATTATTGCGAGGTCACATGAGAAACCATAAGGGAGACACAAAAACAACAGAGGACCACCCCAGTGATTAGTACTACAGCGTAAGGTATAGTAGAAAACTGCAGTGTGGGTGGTAATAAAACACCATGGATGACAAAAAGCCACACTACTAACTGGCATCAAAGCACCAAAAACCACAAAAGCAACATACATAAGCAGCAGTGAGACCTCTTAAATTATGCAAAGCTACCCACGTTAGCATCAGTAAGACACCTCACATGTCTCAATGCACCTCAGTGAACAGCAGTGAAAAACATCAGACAATGCAAAAACACCTTGTTGAATGGTAGTAGAACAACCAGAATGATGCTGAGGCACCACAATGGGAGACAATAGGACTCCTGGGATGACAGAGAGCCACCCAAGTGAGCTAAAAGATGAACCCTGAGACCACACAGTGCCACCACAGTAAGCAGCAGATTGATACCTGGAACACCACAGAGCCATATTTGTGAGTGACAAGTGGACCTTCTTAGATGATTTGGAGCCCATCAAGAGAGTGTGTGTGCATCATCTCAGTTGTCCTACTAACGTTCACTGGGGTAGCTTTGTGTTGTCCCAAGTGTGTTACCACCATCCACTAGGTTGGGTTTGTGTCCCCTGAGTTGTTTCACTGCTGTTTACTGTGGTGACTCCATATTGTCCCTGATGACTCACTTCTACCTCCCAGGGTGGCTGTGGGTAATTTTAGAAATACACAGGTCACTTATTCTGGTCTCTCTACATCATGTCTAATGTCTTATTGCTGTTCACTTGTATGGCTCCATGTGGTTTTAAGAGTCCCACTGACATTTACTGGGGTTACTTTGCATTAATGGATGTGTCCCACTATGGCTCACTATGGTAGCTCTGTAATCCCAGATGTTCTGCTGACCTTTACTGTGGTGGCTGTGTCATCTCAGGTGTTTCACTGTTGATCCCTTTGTTTGCTTTGTAATTTAAAGTCACCAAATGTATTAAATGATTTGAATACTGTTTTAAACAATAGTACAGCTAAAAATGATGAAACAATATGCTTTGACACAAAGGGTATATTTACATAAATGCATAAATTTGCACAAGCAGGAAGCAGTTAAATATTCAAGCACATATAAAGACAGTGTTGGTGACAGGCTTTTTTGGTTCATGAAAATGTGAACTAATTCAAGCCATTCACAAGGATTTCCTCACTCTTTAGAGCAGTGAAAGAGCACTCATCCAAAGAGGCTTAGAAAAGTTTGCAAGTAGGTTGTAATAGATCAATGAATTGAAAATTATTGAATAATTTCTCTGCATGATTTGTGAAAAGTAAGAAGTTTCACTAATTGAATGAACATTTTTACTGGGTTTCTCTCTTCAATATCTGAACTAATCATGATAAATTGGTTTGGTAAGAATAGACTTGAGTGAATGTATTCAGTCAATAATCACTTTCAGAATTTTTGCAGCCCTTAATTGGCTCTTTGAGGAAAGGTTTGGTGAAATAAAGCCACCACTTATATTTACTAGAAATATTCATTGTGAAAAGATGATTCCCAACATTTACTGTCAGAAAAAGGTGTATATAAGAGATGCTTTAAACAATCTACCAGATAGACCAAATTTGAGAAAAACAGTCACAAGGATTCTTATAAGAACATATACCACACTTGATAATAGCCTAAAGGCCAGGAAGAGATAACAAATATTCTTTTCAGAGTCATGGTGTGTGGAGAGATCTTCTCCAATATATTGCCTAAAAGAACGTATTTTAAAAGTTGTTCATACCTCCATTTTAAAATAAATATTGTAGGAAAAATTCTTTAGATTTATATCATGGTAATATTTTGTATGGTGATGAAATCCTTAAACATTCAGAACACACAGACCTTGAAGAGGCTTGGAGGGGACTACTAGTTTTTGACACAATGCAGTAAAAATTTGACATTTCTAGAGAAACTGAAGAATACGACCAAAAAACAAAGGAAATAGAAAGAAGACTTTCACAGCTCTAAAGATAAAAGAAGTTTATTATATTCCATCTATCACAATCAAAACACAGTTTTACTTGAATTGCATTTATGTAAAGCACTCTGTGTATCTTCTTTTCTCATTGAACAAGTATCATGTATGATGTACTTTATGTGGATAGTTAACTCTCATACAGAATACAAGTCTTGTCCAAATGTTTAGTGATGCTCTAGAGAATGTGTAAAATATATTCATCCAGATGACATTGGATTACACATGAGTAACATAAAAGGTTTTGTAGAAGGAGAAACAGAAGTTTAACAAAATGTTAGGGAAAAAATCTCATGTCATAGGTTTCCTTTTTGGAAAGAACAAAGTTCTAAATTATTGAAGTGGAATGTTTTCAGTGTTCTTATATTTTATTAGTGTTACTGACTGCAGACATTGACAGTCATTTTCAGGTAATTTTCAAATTAGTAGATTATTGACTAAAGACTTTGGCTCAAGACTTTTGTTAGCAAAAAAAAAATTATCAGGATGAGTTCAGATATTTTTTTTTTTAAATGTCTATTGAGATCTTTTGTCCATTTTTTTCTTTTTATTGTTAAATTTTGGAGGTGACATTGGTTAGTAAAAGTTATATAGGTTCCAGGTGTACAATTCTACAGTGCATCATTTATGTGCTGTGTTATGTGTTCAATCAGAGTCAGTTCTCTTTTCATCACCATGTATTTGAGATCCCATCCCTTCTCTCCCACTCCCTTCCCCATATACCCTCAGATAACCACTAACCACTAAACTATTGATTATATCCATGAGTTTTTCTTTGTTGCTTCCATTTTTTAAGAGAGAAACTCAATAAAACTGATCATTCACTGAGTGAAACTTTTCAGTTTTCATAAATGTTGCAGAAAAGTTTTACAATATTTTTTTCTTCATTTTTTTCTTACAACCTACTTGTAAACTTTTCTGAGTTTTTGGATGAGTGCTTTGTGTCTATAGCCAAAAGTAACAACCACCTCATGAATTGCTTGAATGAGCTCTCCTTTTCAGGCACCAAAGGAGCATGTCACTAACACTGAATTATTCTGTGGAGTGGAATATTTTATTATTTACTGCTTTTACAAATTTTATGAACTAAAGTCAATCAGCGCTGTCTGTCAAAGCATTTTGTTTCATCAGTTTCTACCGTGCCATTTTAAAAATACTATGTAAATCATTCAAGGCAGCTGGTGACTTCAAATGACACAAGGCAAACTGAGTGACCACCCATGAAACACCTGAGATGACTCAGAGCCACCACAATGAGTGTCAGCAGAACATCTGGGACAACACTGAGCCATCATAGTGAGCAGCAGTGGGACATATTAGACAAGGCAGAGTTACCCAGTAGACATCAGTGGGACTCCCGAAAACACACGGAGCCATCCAAGTGAGAAGCAGTGGGACAGCTGACATGAAGCGGAGCCATCCAACTGAGTAGCAATAAAATACCAGGAATGAGGCACAGGCACCCAGCATCTTTGTACCCTAAAATGACCCACAGTGCACTGGAAGTAGAATTGGGATAGCTGAGACAATACAGGGTAACCCCATTTAACAGCTTTAGAAAAATTCAGATGGTGCTGAACCACCTAGTGAATGGAGGTCAGAAACATGGAACAAAGCAAAACCACCCCAGTGAATGTTAGAAGAAACCTGAAGGTGACGCACACCCACTCCCTGGGTTGGCTCTAAATCATCTCAGGTGTTCCAAGGCCACTCACACAGATGACTCCGTGGTGTCTCAGGTGTCCCACTGGTGCTCACTGAAGTGGCACTGTGTAGTCCCAGGTGTCGCATTTCTGCTCACTTGGGTGGCTCTCTGTCATCCCAGGAGTCCTATTGTGTCTTACTGGTGTCTCAGCTTCATTCTGGTTCTTCCAATACCATTCAGTAAGGTGGTTCTGCATTGTCTTAGGGGTTCCAGTGCTGCTCACTAAAGTGGTATTGACTCATCTAAGGTTTCTTACTGATGCTAACTGGGCTATCTTTGCATCATTTCAGGTGTCTCAGTGAAGTTTATGCATGTTGCTTGTGTCATCCTAGGTGTTTCACTGTCAATTAGTAGTGTGGCTTCGTGTCATTCCTGGTGTTTCACTGCCACTTACTGTGTGGCTTTGCACTGTACCATGTGTTTTACTGCCAAACACTTGGTTAACTCTGTGTTATTCCTAGTGCCTCACTCATGCTTTCTCAGGTAGCCTCACATTATTTAAGGTGTCAGTGCTGCTCCCTGGCCAATTTTGTGTCCACCTGCTATTTCGCTACTGCTACCTAGGGTGGCTATTTTATCTCATGTGTCCCAAGGTCACTCCTTGAGGTGGCTCTGCATCACCCCAGGTGTTTCACTGCTACTCAATGACTACCTTAACATTGATTCAGGTGTCTCACTGCCACTCATTGGGTTGTCTTTGTATCACCCAAGGGCATCTTAAGGCCACCCTTTCTGATGCCTTTGCATCACTCCAGGCATCCCACTGCCACTCACTGGGGTGCTCCATTTCATTGCAGGTGTTGCACTGTCACTCACATAGTGGATGTACATAGTGCTCCTTCTCCTACTGCTAATTGGTGATGTTGCTCTGTGTCATCTTATGTTTCCTAGTGCTGCATGCTGAAGTCATTTCGCATCAACTCTGCTGTTTTATTGCAGCTAATGGTTGTGGGGATTGTACAACCCAGGTGTCTCAATGCCACTCCATGGAGTGGCTCTGCATTGTTTGTGGTGTGTCACGGCCACTCACTGGGGTGTGTTTGTGTTGTTTTTGGTGTCTTAAGGCCATTGTTGGGAATGGCTTCGCATCATCCCCAGTTTCCGCTGTTGCTAACAAGGGTGGCTTTGATTTCCTCCTGCTTTTCTAATGCTCACTGGGTTGGCTTTGCATCATCGTGGGTGTTCACCATTCACTCACTGCTGATGCTCCCTGTCATTCTGTCTTTCATTACCACTCACTGGGTGTATCTGTGTCATCCTAAGTTTCTCAGTGCCATTTACTGAGGTGGCTCTATGCTGTCCCAGGATTCCCAGTGTCACTCACAGGGTTGGCCCCACATGTCCTAATTATTTAACTGGCATTTTCTGGGTTGTTTTTGTGTTGTTTGATATATCTCACTGCTGCATACTGGGGTGGTTCCACATCATCTGGGATGTCTCATCAACATGAAATATGATGGCTTTGCATTGTTTTAGGTAAGACACTTTCAGATTTATTGCAGCCATAAATGTTCTGTTTGAGGAAAAGTTTGGGTAGAAAAAAGGCACAACTTATATTTAATGGAAATATTGTTTGTGAAAAGGTAATTTCCAGCATTCACTCTCGAAAAAGGTGCATAAAAATGGTTTAAACATTCTATGATGCAGATGTTATTTTAGGAAAAACACAAGTATTCTGATAAGAATTTATACCACACTTGATCTTAGCCAAAAGGCCGGGATGTGATACAGGTATTCTTTTTAGAGTCATGGTGTGTGGATAGATCTTCTCCAATATGTTGCCTAGAAGTACATGTTTTGAAAGTTGCTCATACACTCTATCTTCAAAATTGTATGCATAGAGATTTTTGGCATAATCCTGACATGATCAATGCATAGACTATGAGTAGACCTACAGGACAATATCCACAGACTTAAAATTGGGAATGGCTAGAGACTGGCAACTTCCACACCCAACACCTGGTGGTGGCTGATCATAGGCACTACCTTACACATCATCTTCACCTCATGGAACTTGGTATGGAGCTAGGCAACTCTAGATCTAGCTTCTAGGGTTACAGGGTTCAATCAGGATGAAACTGGCCATATTTCCACAATAGATGTTAGCTTTTCCAGATGTGGTTATTCCTCTGTCATCCCTGAGGCTCCCCTGAAGTTCTCTGAGAGCACAGTAGGGACCTGGCCTCTCAAGAAAACATTGGGTGGCTGTAGGTATATCTCAGGACTTTCCAAACCCTAGATAAACTTGCATTCCCTGAGGACCCTGGGTACTGGAGACCTTGGCTATTAACAAACAAAGGGTCTTACAGGGGTGGGTTATGTAGGACCCAGAAAGAGCTTGTCCCAGTCTTGCATTTCACCATGCCTTGGAACTACATCAGCCCCAGGGATGAGTAGCTGTAACCTCTGTGAATGACAGTATTCTCTTGGTCCAAATGAAACCTCAAACCCTTCCCATCATGGGTGCCCTGAAGTATCTGGCTCTTCAGCAGTAAATATGCAGTGCGACAGGCCAATGCTTCTTCAGTACTGTGGGTCTGTGTTTGGTTTCATGTGAGAGGAACCCTGAGTAGTGCAAAGTGTGCCCAACTCACACCAGTACTCCTAATCACACACATAAGAACTCAGAGCTCAAGAGTGCACCCCAGCCTACTTTTGGGATACACCAAACAGAGCTTGGTCCAAGGTGAGACACCAGGCTGGGACAATTGTTCTGATCTCCATTCCTCAAGCCAGAGACACCCAAACCCCTGCCCATTATGACCAGGATCTTAAGGCAGTTGGGGTTTTCCCACCATTATTTCCTTATTGTGGTTTGTACAAGCACACCCAAAGAGGGGCATGGCTCTGACACCACCTCCCAAAGTTTATAGAGTATTCTCAAAGAAAAAAAGGAAGTGGGACATGAGTGATTTCTATTATAAATGTCCACCTCCTTCCGGTGTTACAGAATCTAAACTTACCATTTAGGCTAGTGCCCAGAGAATGAAAAACCAGGAAGATACCATGGTCAGAAGGGAGGCAATGGGGACAGGGACAGGGTAGCTCCACCGCAGCCTTTCCCAAATGCACATCATGAGAAACACAGTTCCCAAGTACACCATACTTTGGAGGCTATGCAGAGAGCTCTATGAATCATCAGTATGCCTTATTGATGTCTCCTGGTGGAGCATCACACTTGGAGGCCTAGTAACGTGAGAACTTACAGCCTTCATCTCTTCTCCAAAGGCCCTTTGCCAGAAGGTAAACTCCTCACCCTCATCCTAGGTTCAGGCCCTTTTTGACTTCAGTTTGAATTAAAGAGATCATACAGTACATCTCCAAAGTGAAAGAACATAGAGGTTTCTGGCATAAAGCTGATGTGACCAACACAGAGAACACAGTTAGAACAACAGCTCACCAGCCACAGACCAAAAATGGGGAGTAAGAAGACTGGCATCTCCTACCCTTGACACCTGGGAGTGGCAGTCCATTGTAGCCAACTTAAACACCACCTGCCCCCCAAGGAACTTGGTGTTGACCAAGAGATCTCTCAGTGTAGCTTCCAAGGATACAGGTTTCAATCAGAATAAAGCTTGCCACTAGCAACTGGCAACATACTTTGCACATTAGATGTTAGCTTCTCAGGATGTGATCAGTCCACTGTGGTCCCTGTGGATTCCCTGATGATCTCTGAGGGCACAGTGGAAACCTGGCCTCACAGGAAAGCATTGAGGGCTCTAGGAGTATCTCAAGACTTTCCAACCCATAGATCAACCAGCAGAATTTGAGGACCTGGGGTGCTGGAGACCTCAGCTATAACCAAACAAATGGTCACACAGGGGTGGGTAATTGTGTACCAGCAAGGGCTTGGCCCAGTCTTACCTTTCACCAGTCGTGGGAACTCTATCAGTCTCAGGGATGAGGATCCCTGTCCCCTGTGAATTACAGCATCCTTTGTGTACAGAAGAAACCTTCAAATATTCCCAGCATGGGTGCCCTGTTTTCCAGGAGGTGGGTAGTATCTGGCTCTGCAGCAGTGGATCTGTGATGAGATTGTTCAATGCTTCCCCTGTGCTGTTTGGCTTAGTTCAGTGGCATGTGAAAGACACCCTGAGTTGTGCAGAAAACCACAAGCTCACAACACTGACTCCCCACCACACACATAAGAACCCATTGCTCTGGCACCACTTCCAAGAATATACAGAAGGGGAGGAGAGAGAGGGGAGGTAGTGGGAGATGAGGGAGGGGAAGCTAAATATATGGTGATGGAAAGCGAAGTCACATTAAGTGGTGAACTCATTATACAACAAGTTGACAATGAACTGTCGAATTGTATGCCTGAAACCTATATAATCCTTGCTAACAGATGTCACCCCAATACGTCTAACAATAAAAATAAATTTAAAATAAGAAAACTCCAAAACAGAGGAAGAAGTTGGAAATTTAGTGGCTTCTCTTATTAATACACACCTTTCTCTGGTGTTACAGAATACAGCCTTGGTCTCCAGGCCAGCATGCAGGGAACAAAGGGCCAGTGGGAGGCCATGGTCAGGAGGGAGGCAACTGCAGGCAGGCACAGGGTAGCACCACATCATTCAGCCCAAAACACACATGAGAAACACTGTTCCCAAGTACACCATATTAAGTAGTGTATGCAGACACCTGTCTGAATCATCAATGATGCTTCATGGATGGCTCCTGACAGCCCCACCCTCTGAGCCCCGGTAAGGTGAAACCTGAGAGCCTCCATCTGTTCTCTAAAGGTTCCTTGGCATAAATTAAACCCCTTCCCCTGATCCTAGGTTCAGGCTATTTCTAGCTTCAGTTGGGATTGGAGAGAAAATCCAGCAAACCCTCCATGTGACCAGACATAGAGATTTCAAGCATATTGCTGACATGACCAACACAGAGACCAGATGTAGACCTATAGCCCATCAGCTGCAGACAAAGTATGAGAGCAGCCAGAGACTGGCAGCTTCTACAACAGACACATGGTGTTGGCAGACCATAGGCACCAACTTACACTCTAAATACACCCCATGTGATTTGGTGTAGATAAATACCATTCTCAATCTAGCTTGCAAGGTTACAGGGTTCAATCAGAACGAAGCTGGCAAGTGTGGCCAAGCTACATTCTTCCCACTTTAGATGTAAGCTTCTCAGGATGTGCTCAGTCCTCTGTTGTACCTTTTAATCCCCTGGCCTGCACTGGGGGCACAGTGGAAACCCGGCCTCACAGAGAAGTCTTAGGACTTTTCAACCCCTAGATGAAACTACAATTCCTGAAGTCCTTGGGGTACTGGATACCTCTGCTATTAGCAAACAAGGGGGCCTGCAAGGGTGGTTTATGGTATACCCAACTAGAGCTTGCCCTAGTCTTAATCTCCATCAAGCCCTGGAAACTACATCAGCCTCAAAAATGAATAGTCTTGACCAGTATGAATGACAATATCCTCTGAAATCAAGATGAAATTGCCCATTCTTCCCAGCATGTGTGAATATTTTTCTCAGGAGACCTGCAGTATCTAAGTCTACAGCAATGGGTTTGCAATGA
This sequence comes from Lyroderma lyra, assembly GCA_004026885.1. Lineage (NCBI taxonomy): Eukaryota > Metazoa > Chordata > Mammalia > Chiroptera > Megadermatidae > Lyroderma > Lyroderma lyra. The sequence goes on from PVJL010003352.1 coordinate 122,987, forward strand.
GACTGACCAATGCTCACCCAGAATTGCTGGGCTTTGTTTAGTGGCATGTGAGAAGTCCCTGAGTTGTGCCAAACACTGCAAACTCAGGCCTGTGACTCCCTACCACAGACATAAGAATGAAAAACCCAAGAGTGCACCCAGCCTGCCTTTGGGATACATCAGGACTAGGGTCTAGCTGAGGGCAAGTAGCCAAAAAGCACAGCTCAGCTGATCTCCAAGCCAGAAAGCAAGCATCCCCAATACCCTGCTTATGACCACCAGGCTCTTGAAGTTCTTGAGTGACTCTAGCCATTCTGTCTTTATGGGGAGTTTATACTAGGAGACCCAAAGAAGGGCATGGGTTTGACACCACCTCCCAGATAATTTAGAGAATGGGGATGAAGGTGGGACTCGAGCAGATTCTGTTACAAATACCTTCCTCTCTGTGGTGTTACAGAATCCAGTCTTGGGCTCCAGGCTAGTGCCTAAGGAATGAATGTCCATGGAGATGCCATGGTCGAGAAGGATGTAACTGAGGGGCAGTTACTGGGTAGCTCAACTCCATCCAGTCCCAAGTGCACATCATGAGAAACAGAGTTCCCAATTACACCAATTTTAGGAAACTATGAAGAGAGAAGTATGAATCATCAGTGATGCCTCATGGATGCCTCCTGTAGGGGTCTCACACTCTGAGGCCTGGTAAGGTGAGAACTGACAGCCTCCTTCTGCTCTTTCAAGGCCGCTTGGCAGAAATTAAACCCCTCCTTTTAATCCTAGGTTCAGGTCATTTCTAGCTTCAGTTGGGATTAGAGAGATCATTTAGTACATTTCCTAAGTGAACAGACATAGAGGTTTCTGGCATACTGCTAATATGACCATCACAGAGACCACAGGTAGACATAGAGCCCAACAACCACAGACCCAAAATGGAGAGCAGCCAGAGACTGGCAGCTTCTACTCATGACACCTGGGAGTGGCAGACCACAGGGACCAAATTACATGCCAATGGCACCCCATGGGACTTGGTGTGAACCAAGACACCTCTCAATCTAACTTTCATGGTTACAGGGTTCAATAAGAATAAAGTTGGCCATGGTGGCTGGCCCACATACTTTTCACATTAGATGTTAGTTTCTCAGGATGTGTTCAGTCCTCTGTTGGGTTCTGTGGGTCTCCTGGCATTTTCTGAGGGTACAGTGGAAATCTGACCTCACAGAAAACATTGAGGAACTCTAGGTGTATCTCAGAACTTTCCAACCTGTAGATAAACCTGCAGTCCCCAAGAACCCTGGGGTGCTTTTGACCTCAGCTATTAGCAAACAAGGGGTCTCTTATGGGTGGATTATGTTGTACACAGTAAGAACTAGGCCCAGTCCTGCCTTTTACCAGGGCTTGAAAACAACACCAACCTCAGAGATTTGTAAGCCTGACCCCTGTGAATGACAGCATTCTCTGAGAACAGATGAAACCTCCAACTATTCCAACATGGATGCTATTTCCAAAAGGCCTTCAGTATCCAGGTTTGTAGCAGTGAATATGTAGTGAGACTGGTCAGTGCTTGTCTAGTACTGCTGGTCTTAGTTTGGTGGCATGTGAGAGGCACCCTGAGTTGTGTAGAGCACCACTAGCACACAGCAGTGAGTCTCCACCACACACATAAGAACAGAGAGCATAGAGTCTACCTCAACCAGCCTTTGGGATTTAGCAAAACCAGAGCTTAATCTAACTAGGCAAGAGACCAGGACAGCACAGCTCAGCTGATCTCCAAGCCTGAAGCCAGTCAACCCCAATCCCCTGCCCATGACCACCGGACTCTTGAGGCTGTTCAGAGTCTCCAGCCCTTCTTTCCTTATGGGCAGTTTGTACAAGCAGATTCAAAGAGGGACATGACTCTGGCATGACCTCCCATTGTATACAGAAAATTCTCAAACACAGTAAGTTCAAAATTGAGCAGCTTCTGTAATGAATACCCACATCCCTCTGGTGTTATAGAACCCAACCGTGGTCTCTAGGCCAGTGCCCAGGAAACCAAGGAACAGTGGGAGGCTATGGTCATGAGGCAGGCAACTGAGGGCAGGTGTAGGGTAGCTCCACACCATTGAGTCCCAAGTGCACATGAGAAAAAGAGTTCCCAAGTGTACAACATTCAGGAGGGTATGCAGAGACCTGTCTAAATCATCAATGATGCCTCTTGGATGCCCTCTGGAGGGGCGGCACCCTCAGAGCCCTGGTAAAGTGGGACCTGACAGTCTCTATCCTTCATCCAAATGTCCCTTGGCAGAAATTAAACCTCTTTCCCTCATCCTAAGTTCAAGCCATTTCTAGTTTCAGTTGGGATTGGAGAGAACATTCAGCACATCTACAACATGACTGGACATAGAGATTTCTGGCATACTGCTGACATGACCAACACAGAGACCACACAGAGACCTACATCCCTCTAGCTACAAACACAAAATGGGGATCAGCCAGAGACTGACAGCTTCTGCCCATGACACCTTGGTGTGAGAGACCATAGTGCAAACTTACACCCCAATTTCACCCCTTGGAACTTGGCATGGACTAAGACATGTCTTGATCTAGCTGTCAAAATTCTGGGTTCAATCAGAATGAAGCTGGACACTGTGGCTGGCCACATTCTTTTCATCTCAGATGTCAATTTCTCTGGATGTTATCAGTTTTCTGTCATGCCTCTGGGACCCCTGACATTCTATGAGGTATGGTGAGGACCTGATCTCACAGGAAAACACAGGTATTTCAGGACTTTAAAACCCATAGATCAAACTGCAATCTCTGTGGACTCTAGGGTGCTGGAGACCTCAGATGTTAGTGGATGAGGGGGCCTACAGTTGTTGGTTATGATATGCCCAGCAAGAACTTGACTCTGTCCTGCACAGACTAGGCCCTGGAAACTACAACAGCATCAGGAATGAATAGGCCTGAATCCTGTTAATGATACTATCCTCTGGGTTCAGATGAAAATTCCAACCCTTCACATCATGGATTCCCTGATTTCCAGGAGGTGGGCAGTATACAGCTCTGCAGCTGTGGGTCTGCACTGAGAATGGCCAATGCGGGAGAGAAGACAAGATGGCGACTGGAGAGGAGGTCCCAAAAGCCTCTCCAAGAAAACACAATTGAACGGCCGTCCAGGAGCCAAGAAAGAGGACCCTGAGTGACAAAACTGCTATTGAGAAATCCACAAATCCCAATAAACACCTGAAGGTTGGCGAGAAGGGGTCGAGTTGGGGAGAGGGAAGGGAGCAGAGACTGAAACAGGATCCCAGTGGCGCAGTTCGAGGGAGGGGAGAGGCCACGTGGGAGCCGGGCTTTGGAACTTTAGAGCGGTAGAAGGGCTGAGCAAGGACTTTGAACTGCAAAGATGACACCCCAGCTCTAAGCCCCCTGGAGACCTACACAGGGCTGCAGTTCCTGTTCCCAGCCTGCTGCAAAGGCGACCCTGCTGTCTCAGGCCAGGCCCACAGCTTTAGACTTATGGAGTGTGCTCTTCCTCGTATACCCCAGGGTTCTGAGAACAGTGTGAGCCCATACACAGCCAGATGCTGAATCAGGGCTAGGAAGAATGACTGATTTGATAGCATTCACCCCAGCCAGCAGAAAGAAGCCTTGAAACAGCTTCCCCAGCAAAGAGCAGAAGGCAGAGCTGCCTTTGGAACACCATTTGTTGGCCTCTCCCCAGGATATATGCGCATAGCCTCCAAACGCAGTAGGAGATCAGAAACAAGAAACAAACAACCCCCTCTCCCCCAAAAGTTGGCCTCCAGTGCCACCTAGTGTCTGCCCTACAGCAAGACACCACAAAAGCAATAATCTGGGCACTGAATATAAAGCCCTCATGTAAAAGAGGAAGAACGCAAAGGAGAGGATGAATTCCTTAAAAACTAAAACTCCTCAGAAAGAACATGAAATTTACCCCGAAGACAGCTTCTTACAACTGGAAGGGTCTCATTTAAGTGATGGAGAATTTAAAGCAGCCATTCTAAAGGCTGTGAGAGAAATGAAAACCTATTGGCAGAACACCATAGCTGAGATAAATAATATTAAAAAGGATATAACGACATAAAAAAGGAACTCTGTGAACAAAAAGAACAATTTAACAAAGAAATTCAAAACATAAGAAAGGTTGAGACGGAAATATGAGAAATAAATAATACCATAAAAGAAGTGAGAAATGAAATAACTGCCATAGGAAACAGGACCAACCAGATGGAGGAAAGAATTAGTGATACTGAAGATCAGAACATGGAAACGGCTCAGAAAGTGGAAGAGAGGGAATATAAAACCAAAAGGATTGAAAGAACTCTGCAAGAATTATCCAACTCCATGAGACAAAACAACATCAGGATAATAGGAATAGAAGACGGAACAGAGCAATCTAAAGAGAGCATACACAAACAAATCATAGATGAGAACTTTCCAAACTTATGGAAATATCTGGAACCCCAAGTTCAAGAAGAAAAGAGGTCCCCCAGATACCTGGACCCCAACAAATCTTCACCAAGACACACAGTACTAAAGATGTCCAAAACTAAAGACAAAGAGAAAATTTTCAAGGCAGCCAGGGAAAAAAGAACTGTAACATTTAGAAGAAAACCCATCAGGCTGGCATCAGATTTCTTAGCAGAAATTCTAATAGCCAGGAGAGAGTGGAACCCAATATTCAAAAATTTAAAAGAGAAAAACTTCCAGCCAAGAATAAATTATCCAGCAAAATTATCTTTCAGATATGAAGGTGGAATAAAGACCTTCTCAGACAAACAGAAGCTGAGGGAATTTGCCAGCACGAGGCCAGCACTGCAAGAAATACTAAAGGAGGCTCTTCAGCCTGAAACAAAACATCAGTAAAAATGGAACAAAGTTGGGGCAACATGAAAGAAACAAAAATAAACAAACAAACAAACAAACAAAAACAAAGAAAGAAATAAGTCATGGCCACAGGAAATCCTCACAAATTGATCATCACTCTAAATGTGAAGGGACTGAACTCACCAATAGAAAGACACAGAGTAGCAGACTGGATTTAAAAAAATGCATCCATATGCTGTCTCCAAGAAACACACCTCAGGTGTAAGGACATACACAGACTCAGAGTGAAAGGATTGGACACAATACTCCAAGCAAATGGTAACCAGAGAAAAGCAGGAGTGGCCATACTGATATGTGATGAAATAAACTTCAAGTTAAAAAAGATATTAAAAGACAAAGATGGTCATTACATAATGATAATAGGCACAATGCAACAACAAGAAGAGTTGACACTAATCAACATATATGCTCCCCACCAGGATGCACCAAAATATACAAAGAAAATACTGACAGACTTGAAAGGAGAAACTGATGAATACACAATCATAGTGGGGGACTTAAACACCTGCTAACAGCCATGGACAGATCATCCAAACAGAAAATAAATAAGGAAATAACAGCTCTAAATGACACATTACAGCAATTGGACGTAAGTGACATTTACAGGACACTTCATCCAGCAAAAAGAGACTACACCTTCTTTTCTAGTGCGCATGGAACATCTCAAGAGCAGACCATATGCTGGGAAACAAAAGTAGCCTCAGCAAATTCAAGAAGATCAAAATCATACCAAGTGTATTCTCAGACCACAAAGCTTTGAAATTGGAGATCAAGTGTAAAAGGAAAGCAGAAAAAACCACATGTACATGGAGATTAAACAACAGCTTATTAAAAAAGGACTGGATAAAAGAACAAATAAAGATGAGATTAAAATGTATATAGAAACTAATGACAATGAAAATACAACATATCAGAATTATTGGGACACAGCGAAAGCCTTCATAAGAGGGAAATGTATATCATTACAGAGCTAAACCAATTAGAGAACAGAAAGAAAATAGAAAAAAGTAATATTATGAAGAGCTGCTACTTTGAGAAAGTCAACAAAATTGACAAACCCCTGGCGAGAATAATCAAAGGACGAAAGGAAAGGACAACAAATATCCAAAATTAGGAATGAAAGGGGAGAAATTACCATTGATACCACAGAAATAAAAAGGAGTATAAGAAAATATTATGAAGAATTTTATGCCACAAAAATGTAACAATTTAGAAGAAATGGACAAGTTTCTAGAAACTTATAGCCTACCAAGACTGAACCAAGACGAACTGGATAATCTAAATAGACCAATCAATAGCAATGAGATTAAAATGACTATCCATAATCTCTCTAAAGGCAAAAGCCCTGGACCAGATGGTTTCACCAACGAGTTCTACGAAGTATTCAAAGAAGAATTAACGCCTATCCTCCTCAGACTCTTCCAAAAAATTGAAGAGGTAGCAATACTTCTATGAGTCCAACATTAATACAAAAGCCTGGCAAAGACAACACACAAAAAAAGAAAACTATAGACCAATATCTCTGATGAACACAGATGAAAAAATCCTGAACAAAATATTAGCAAACAGAATACAACAATGCATCAAAAAGATCATAAATCATGATCAAGTGGGATTCATCCCGGGAGCACAAGGATGGTTCAACATACGAAAATCAATCAATGTGATACACCACATAAACAAAATCAAAGATAAAGACCATATGGTCATTTCAATTGATGCAGAAAAAGCTTTCAACAAGGTACAACATGCAATTATGATCAAAATACTAAATAAAGTAAGTATAGAAGGAAAGTATCTCAACATAATAAAGACCATATATGAGAGACCCTCGGCTAACATCATACTGAATGGGGAAAAGCTGAAACCTAGTCCCCAAATATCAGGAACAAGACAGGGATGTCCCCTGTCACCACTGTTATTTAATATAGTACTGGAAGTTCTAGCCACAGCAATCAGGCAAGAGAAAGGAATCAAAGGTATCCAAATTGGGAAAGAAGAGGTCAAATTGTCACTATTTGCGGATGACATGATCCTTTATATAAAAAATTTCAAAGATTGCACCAGGAAACTATGAGAAACAATTAACGAATATAGTAAAGTTGCAGATTACAAAATCAATGTACAAAAATCAACAGCATTCCTTTATACAAAAAACGAATCCACAGCAAAAGAAATGAGGGAGTCAATTCCTTTTGCTATCACGACAAAAAAATGAAATACCTGGGAATTAACTTAACAAAGAACGTGACAGACTTATACACAGAGCACTACGAGACACTTTTGAAAGAAAGTGAAATAGACTTTAAGAGGTGGAAAAATATCCCCTGTTCATGGATATGAAGACTTAACATTGTTAAAATGGCCATTCTGCCCAAGGCAATCTACAGATTTAATGCAATGCCCATCAAAATCCCACAATCATAATTTCGTGAAATAGATAAAAGAATTATTAGATTTATATGGAACCACAAAAGACCTCGAATTGCCAAAGCAATACTACATGAAAAGAATAAGGCTGGTGTCATTACACTTCCTGACTTCTATTTATATTACAAAGCATCAATAGTCAAAACAGCTTGGTACTGGCAGAAGAACAGAAATAGAGACCAATGGAATAGAATTGAAAACCTAAAAATAAACCCACAAATATATGGACAAATAATTTTCGATAAAGGAGCAAAAAACATACAATGAGGAAAAGAGAGCCTTTTTAGTAGGTGGTGCTGGGAAAACTGGAAAAACATAGGGAAAAGAATGAACCTGAGCTATGAACTCTCTCCATATACAAAAATTACCTCAGAATGGATTAAAGACCTTCATGTAAGACCTGCAACAATAAACTGTATAGAAGAAGACATTGGTATTAAACTTATAGACCTAGGACTCAAGGAAAACTTCATGAACCTGTCCTCAAAGGCAAGGGAAGTAAAAGCAAAAATAAATGAATATCAAACTAAAAAGCTTCTGTACAGCAAATGAAACCATCAACAAGGCAAAGAGACAGCCAACTGAATGGGAGAAAATATTTGCAAATAACGCATCAGATAAGGGTCTAATATCTAAAATATATAAAGAACTAATAAGACTTAACAACTAAAAAACAAACAACCCAATTGAAAAGTGGGCAGAAGAACTAAACCGACACTTCTCCCATGAAGAAATACAAATGGCCATCAGACATATGAAAAAATGCTCATCTTCATTAGCTATCAGTGAAATGCAAATCAAAACCACAATGAGATACCACCTCACACCTGTGAGAATGGCTATTATCAACAAGTCAAGGAATAACAAGTGCTGGAGAGGATGTAGAGATAAAGGAACTCTGGTACACTGCTGGTGGGAGTGCAAACTGGTACAACCACTGTGGAAGGCAGTGTGGAGTTTCCTCAGAAAATTGGGAATGGAGTTACCATTTGACCCAGCAATCCCCCTTCTGGGGATCTACCCAAAGAACTTGAAAACCTTTGTTCGCAAAGACTTATGTACCGCAATGTTCATTGCAGCGCTGTTCACAGTGGTCAAAACATGGAAACAACCAAAATGCGCTGTGACAGATGACTGGATAAAGAAGCAGTGGTACATATATACAATGGAATATTACTCAGCTGTACGAAAAGATGAAATATTGCCATTTGCGACAAAATGGATGGACCTGGAGATCATCATGCTAAGTGAAATAATCCAGACAGAAAAAACAAAGAACTGCATGATTTCACTCATATGCGTGATATAAAACTGAAAGCAAAGAAAAAAAGAAATGAACAAACAGATAACCCATGGACACAATCAATACTTTAATGTTTATGTGGGGATGAGTGGTTTAGGGAGGGGAGAAAGGGGAGGGGTGGGAGAGGAGGGCGGCAGCTAAATATAAGGTGATGGAAAGAGAAGTCACATTTGGTGGTGAAGTTATTATACATCAAGTTGACAATGCACTGTAGAAGTGTATGCCTGAATCCTATATAATCATTGCTAACAGATATCACCCCAATTAGTCTAACAATAAAAATGAATTTTTTAAAAAATGAACGAACCTGAGCTGCGAACTCTCTCCATATACAAAAATTAACTCAGAATGGATTAAAGACCTTTATATAAGACCTGCAATAATAAACTGTATAGAAGAAGACAGTGGTACTAAACTTACAGACCTAGGACTCAAGGAAGACTTCATGAACCTGTCCTAAGTTCCTCAAAGGCAAGGGAAGTAAAAGCAAAAATAAATGAATGGGACTATATCAAACTAAAAAGCTTCTGCACAGCAAAAGAAACCATCAACAAGACAAAGAGACAGCCAACAGAATGGGAGAAAATATTTGCAAATAACGCATCAGATAAGGGTCTAATATCTAAAATGTATAAAGAGCTAATACGACTTAAGAACATAAAATTAAACAACCCAATTGAAAAGTGGGCAGAGGTACTAAACAAACACTTTTCCCACGAAGAAATACAAATGGCCAGCAGACATATGAGAAAATGCTCATTAGCTATTAGGGAAATGCAAATCAAAACCACAATGAGATACCTTCTCACACCTGTTAGAATGGCTATTATCAACAAGACAAGGAATAACAATTGCTGGAGAGGATGTGGAGAAAAAGGAACTCTGGTACACTGCTGGTGGGAGTGCAAACTGGTACAACCACTGTGGAAGGCAGTGTGGAGGTTCCTCAGGAAATTGGGAATGGAGCTGTGTAGTTGGGAACTCTCTTTCTCATGTGAGCCTAGGGCTGGTTTGGGTAGAGCTACCCTATACCAACGCCCAGGTGCCTCCCTCTTGACCATTGCCTTTCATTTGCTTTTCATTACCTGGGCACTGGCCTCTTCTGGGGATCTACCCAAAGAACTTGAAAAACCTTTCTCCGCAAAGACTCACGTACACCAATGTTCATTGCAGCGTTGTTCACAGTGGCCAAAACGTGGAAACAACCAAAGTGCCCTACGACGGATGACTGGATAAAGAAGCTGTGGTACATATACACAATGGAATATTACTCAGCTGTAAGAAAGATGAAATATTGCCATTTGCAACAAAACGAATGGACCTGGAGATCATCATGCTAAGTGAAATAAGCCAGACAGAAAAAACAAGGAACTGTATGACTTCACTCATATGCGGGATATAAAACTGAAAGCAAAGAAAAAAGAAATGAAGAAACAAATAACCCATGGACACAATCAATAGTTTAATAATTATTTGGGTATGAGTGGGTTAGGGAGGGGAGAAAGGAGAGGGGGTCAGAGAGGAGGGGGAAAGCTAAATATAAGGTGATGGAAAGAGAAGTCACATTAGGTGGTGAACTGATTATACATGAAGTTGCCAATGCACTGTAAAATTGTATGCCTGAAACCTATGTAATCCTTGCTAACAGATGTCACCCCAATAAAAAAAATAAAAAGAGAATGGCCAATGCTCTTCCCATACTTCTGGGCTTAGTATGTTCGTATGTAAGAGGCACCCTGCATTGGGCAGAGCACCGCAACCTCGCACCAGTGACTACCCACCAAACACATGACAACTCATATCCCAAGAGTGCATCCAAGTCTGCCTTTGGGATACACCAAAACTAGAGCTTAGCCCAAGGAAAGTGACCACTACAGCACAGCTCAGCTATCTCCATGCCTGAAGCCTCCCCAAGACCATCAGCCTCTTGAGGCTGTTTGGGGGTCTCCAGCCTTTCTTTCCTCATGGGCAGTTTGTACAGGCACACCCAAAGAGGGTCATGGCTCTAGCGCCACCTCCCATAGTTTATAGAGAATTCTCAAAGAGAGGAGGAAGGTGGGACATGAGTGGTTTCCATGATAAATACTCACATCCCTCTGATATTACAGAATCCAGCTTTGGGCCCCAGGCCAGTGCCCAGGTAATGAAAAGCAAATGAAAGGCAATGGTCAAGAGGGAGGCACCTGGGCGCTGGTATAGGGTAGCTCTACCCAATCCAGCCCAAGGCTCACATGAGAAATAGAGTTCCCAACTACACAGCATTTAGGAGTGTAAGCAGACACTTCTCTGAATCATCAGTGATGCCTCCTGAGGGGCCTGACCCTCAGAGGTCCATTAAATTGGGACCCGGCAGCCTTCATCAGTTCTCAAGAGGCCCCTTGCCAGAGGGTAAACCCTGTCCTTGATTATAGGTACAGACTATTTCTAGCTTCAGTTATAATTGGAGAGACTATCCAGCACACCCACAACATGACCTGACAGAAATTTTCAGCATACTGCTGACATGACAAACACAGAGACTATCTATAACTTATAGAACACCACACAGAATGAAAGTAAGAAGTGAGAGACTTACAGCTTCTTCCCGTGACACCTGGGGGTGGCAGAGCATTGCTGCAAAACACACACCCAAACTTCACCCCTTGGAATTTGATGTGGACCAAGACACCTGTCAATCTGTCAAAATTCTAGTTTCAAACACAATGAAACTGGCCAATGTAGATGGTCACATTCTTTCCACCTTAGATGTCAGCTTCTCAGGATGTAGTCGGTCTTCTGTGTTTTCCTTTGCACTTCTGATGAGCTCTGTGATCACACTGGGGACCTAGCCTCACAGGAAAGTATGGGAGGTCTCTATGTGTATCTTAGGACTTTCCAACTCCTATATCAATGCAGTCCCTGAGGACTGTGGCGTGCTAGAAACCTCAGCTATTAGCAGACTGGTATGCACACAGGGGTGTGTTATGGTGTACCCAGCAAGAGATTTTCCAAATCCTGCCCTTCACCAGGCCCTGGAAACTACATTGGCCTCAGGGATGAGTAGCCCTGACACCCGTGAATGACAGAATCTTCTGGCTTGATATGAAACTTTCTACCCTTCCCAGCATGGGTGCCCGGTTTTTCCATGAAACCTTCAGTATCCAGGACTATAGCACTGGATCTACAGTGAGAATGACCAATATTCCCCCAGTACTGCTGGTCTGCGCTTAGTGCCATGTGAGAGAAACTGAGTTGTTCAGAGCATGGCAAGTGCAGACCAGTCACTCCCCACAACACACATAAAAACTCAGAGCCCAGGAGTGCACCCCAACCAGCCTTTGTGATACACCCATACCCGAGATTAGGCTGAGAGGAAGAATGAATGGCACCACACAGCTCAGCTAATCTCCAGGCCTGAAGCTGGGCAGCTCCAATCCACTGCTCTTGAGTACCAGGCTCTTGAGGTTGTTGGGAGTATCCAACCAATTCTGTAGTAATGGAAGTTTCTACAAGCAGGCCAGAAGAGGGGCATGGCTCTGACACCATCTCCCAGAGCATACAGAGAATTTTCAAACAGAGGAAAAAGATGGGACATGACCAATTTGCATTATAAACATCCCCCTTCCTCTGGTGTTACAGAATCCAGCCTCAGGCCCCATGTCAGTGCCCAGCGAATGAAGGAGAAGTGCGAAGCCATAGTAAGGAGGCAGGTAACTGGGGAAAGCACGGGGAAGTTTCACTATATCCAGTCATAAGTGCACAGAAGAAACAGAGTTGCCAAGTACACTACATACAGAGGGATATGCAGAGACCTATGTGAATCATCAGTGATGCCTAATGGATGCCTCCTGGAGAGGCTCACCCTCAGAGGGCCAGTAAGGAGGAGCCTGACAGCCTCCATCTATTCTCCAAACGTCTGATGAAAGAAGTTAAAACCCTCCCCCTCATCCTAGGTTCAGGCCCTTTCTAACTTAATTTGGAATTGGAGAATATCCTGCACAATCTGAACATGACCGGACAGACAGATTTCTGGCATACAACTTACATGACAAACATAGAGGCCACAGGTAGACCTACAACCTTCTAACCACAGACTCAAAGTGGAGAGCAGGCAGAGACAGGCATCTTCTATACCAGTCACCTGGTGGTGGCTGATTATGGGAGTCACCTTACACTCCATCTGCACCTCATGGAACTTGGTGTGGACGAAGACAACTCTTGATCTAGTTTCTAAGGTTACAGGGTTCAACTAGAGTGAAGCTGGCCATGGTGGCCTGGCCACATTATTCCCACCTTAGATATCAGCTTCTGAGGATGTGGTCAGTTTTCTGTGCTGTCCGTGGGCTCCCTGTCATTCCCTGGGGGCATGGTGAGGACCTGCCTCACAGGAAAGCACAGGTGTATATAAGTGTATCTCAAGATTTTCCAACTCCTAAATCAACCTGAAGATTCTGAGGACTTTTGGGTTTTGGAGACCTCAGCTATTAGCCATTAAGGGGGTCCACAGTGGTGGGTTATGTTGTAGCCAGCAAGACCTTGCCCTAATCCTGACCCCTACCAGTCCATGAAAATCCATCAGCCTCAAAAATGAATAATCTTTCTTTTATAATTCATTTTTATTGTTAGACTTATTGGGGTGACATCTGTTAGCAAGGATTACATAGGTTTCAGGCATACAATTCTACAGTGCATTGTTAACTTGATGTATAATAAGTTCACCACATAATGTGACTTCTCTTTCCATCACCTTTTATTAAGCTTCCACCCCTCCTCTCCCACCCCCTCCCCTTTCTCCCCTCCCTATCCCACTCGTCCCCAAATAAACATTAAACTATTGATTGTGTCCATGGGTTATTTGTTTCTTCATTTCTTTTTCTTTTGCTTTCAGTTTTATATTCCACATGTGAGTGAAGTCATAAAGTTCTTTGTTTTTTCTGTCTGGCTTATTTCACTAAATATGATGATCTCCAGGTCCATTCATTTTGTCGCAAATGGCAATATTTCATCTTTTCCTACAGCTGAATAATATACCATTGTGTATATATACCACAGCTTCTTTATCTAGTCATCTGTCACAGGGCACTTTGGTTGTTTCCATGTTTTGGCCATTGAACCGTGCTGCGATAAACATTGGGGTACATAAATCTTTCTGGACAAAGGCTTTCAAGTCTTTTGTGTAGATCCCCAGAAGGTGGATTCCTAGGTCAAATGGTAGCTCCATTCCCAATTTTCTGAGGAACCTCCATGCTGCCTTCCACAGTGGTTGTACCAGTTTGCACTCCCACCACCAGTGTGCGAGAGTTCCTTTTTCTCCACACCCTCTCCAGCATTTGTTATTTTTTGTCTTGTTGATAATGGCCATTCTCACAGGTGAGAGGTGGTATCTCATTGTGGTTTTCATTTGCATTTCCCTGATAGCTAATGAGGATAAGCGGATAAGCATTTTCTCATATGTCTGCTGGCCATTTGTATTTCTTTGTGGGAGGAATGTCTGTTTAGTTCTTCAGCCCACTTTTCAATTGGGTTGTTTGTTTTTTGTTGTTAAGTCTTATTAGTTCTTTATATATTTTAGATATTAGACCTTTATCTGATGCATTATTTGCAAATATTTTCTCCCATTCAGTTGGCTGTCTCTTTGCTTTGTTGATGGTTTCTTTTGTTTCTTTTGCTGTGCAGAAGCTTTTTAGTTTGATATAGTCCCATTCATTTACTTTTGCTTTTACTTCCCTTGCCTTTGAGGACAGGTTCATGAAGTCTTCCTTGAGTCCTAGGTCTATAAGTTTAGTACCAATGTCTTCTTCTATAAAGTTTATTGTTGCAGATCGTATATGGTCTTTAATCCATTTTGAGTTAATTTTTGTATATGGAGAGAGTTCGCAGCTCAGGTTCATTCTTCTGCATATGTTTTTCCAGTTTTCCCAGCACCACCTACTAAAGAGGCTGTCTTTTCCCCATTGTATGTTTTTTGCTCCTTTATCGAAAATTATTTGTCCATAAATTTGAGCGTTAATTTCTGGGTTTTCCGTTTTAATCCATTGGTCTATATTTCTGTTCTTCTGCCAGTACAAAGGTGTTTTGACTATTGATGCTTTGTAATACAAATAGAAGTCAGGAAGTGTAATGCCACCAGCCTTATTCTTTTCATGTAGTATAGCTTTGGCAATTCGAGGTCTATTGTGGTTCCATATAAATCTAATAATTCTTTTATGTATTTCACGAAAGTATGATTGTGGGATTTTGATGGGCATTGCATTAAATCTGTAGATTGCTTTGGGCAGAATGGCCATTTTAACAATATTAAGCCTTCCTATTCATGAACAGGGGATATTTTTCCACCTCCTAAAGTCTGTTTCAATTTATTTCCAAACTGTCTTGTGGTTTTCACTGTATAAGTCTGTCACGTTTTTTGTTAAGTTAATTCTCAGGTATTTCATTCTTTTTGTTGTGATAGCAAAGGAAATTGACTCCCTCATTTCTTTTGCTGTGGATTCGTTGTTTGTATAGAGGAATGCTGTTGTTTTTTTGTACATTGATTTTGTATCCTGCGACTTTACTATATTCATTAATTGTTTCTAATAGTCTCCTGGTGGAATCTTTGGAATTTTTTATATAAAGGATCATGTCATTCGCAAATATTGACAATTTGACCTCTTCTTTCCCCATTTGGATACCTTTGATTCCTTTCTCTTGCCTGATTGCTGTGGCTAAAACTTCCCGTACTATATTAAATAACAGTGACAGGGGGCATCCCTGTCTTGTTCCTGATATTTGGGGACTAGGTTTCAACTTTTCCCCATTCAGTATGATGTTAGCCGAGGGTCTCTCATATATGGCCTTTATTATGTTGAGATACTTTCCTTCTATACTTATGTAATTTAGTGTTTTGATCATAAATGGATATTGTACCTTGTGGAAAACTTTTTCTGCATCAATTGAAATGACCATATGGTCTTTATCTTTGATTTTGTTTATATGGTGTATCACATTGATTGATTTTCATATGTTGAACCATCCTTGTGCTTGATCATGATGTCTGATCTTTTTCATGCATTCTTGTATTCTGTTTGCTAATATTTTGTTCAGGATTTTTTCATATATGTTCATGACAAATATTGGTGTATAGATTTTTTTGTATGTGTGTGTGTCGTCTTTGACAGGCTTTGGTATTAGAGTAATGTTGGTCTCATAGAATGAGTTAGGAAATATTTCTTCCTCTTCAATTTTTTGGAACAGTCTGAGGAGGATAAGCATTAATTATTTGACTGCTTGGAAGATCTCGTTGGTGAAACCATCTGGTCCAGGGCTTTTGCTTTTAGGGAGATTATGGATACTCATTTCGATCTCATTGCTATTGATTGGTCTATTTAGATTATCCAGTTCTACTTGGTTCAATCTTGGTAGGCTATAAGTTTCTAAAAACTTGTCCATTTCACCCAGGTTGTTAAATTTTGTGGCATAATGTCCTTCATAATATTTTCTTATAATCCTTTGTATTTCTGTGGTATCAGTGGTATTTTCTCCCCTTTCATTTCTAAGTTTGGATATTTGTTTCCTTTCCTTTCATCCTTAGATTAGTCTACCCACATGTTTGTTAATTTTGTTGACCTTCTTAAAGAACCAGCTCTTCGTATATTGCCTTTCTGTTCTCTAACTGGTTTAGCTCTGCTTCAATTCTTATTATTTCTTTTTTTCTGTTGACTTTGGGTTTTGTCTGCTCTTCTTTTTCGAGTTCTTTAAGGTGGGATGCTCAGATGTTTGCTTGTGATTTTTCTTATTTCTATTTTTTATTTTTATTGGGGTGACTTCTGTTAGCAAAGATTACATAGGTTTCATGCATACAATTCTACAGTGCATTTTGAACTTGATGTATAATAAGTTCACCACCTAATGTGACTTCTCTTTCCATCACCTTATATTTAGCTTCCCCACTCCTCTCCCACCCCCTCCCCTTTCTCCCCTCCCTAACCCACTCGTCCACAAATAAACATTAAACTATTGATTTTGTCCATAGGTTATTTGTTTGTTCATTTCTTTTTTTCCTTGCTTTCAATTTTATATTCCACATATGAGTGACGTCATGCAGTTCTTTGTTTTTTCTGTCTGGCTTATTTCACTAAGCATGATGATCTCCAGGTCCATCCATTTTGTCCCAAATGGCAATATTTCACCTTTTCTTACAGCTGAGTAATATTCCACTGTGTATATGTACCACAGATTCTTTACCCAGTCATCTGTCGCAGGGCACTTTGGTTGTTTCCATGTTTTGGCCACTGTGAACAGTGCTGCAATGAACATTGGGATACATAAGTCTTTGTGGACAAAGGTTTTCAAGTTCTTTGGGTAGATCCCCAGAAGGGGGATTGCTGGGTCAAATGGTAACTGCATTCCCAATTTTCTGAGGAAGCTCCACACTGCCTTCCACAGTGGTTGTACTAGTTTGCACTCCCACCAGCAGTGTACCAGAGTTCCTTTTTCTCCACATCCTTTCCAGCACTTGTTATTCCTTATCTTGTTGATAATACCATTCTCACAGGTGTGAGGTGGTATCTCATTGTGGTTTTGATTTGCATTTCCCTGATAGCTAATGAGGATGAGCATTTTTTCATATTCCTGCTGACCATTTGTATTTCTTCATGGGAGAAGTATCTGTTTAGTTCTTCTGCCCGCTTTTCAATTGGGTTGTTTGTTTTTTGTTGTTAAGTCTTATTAGTTCTTTATATATTTTAGATATTACACCCTTATCTGATGCGTTATTGGCAAATAATTTCTCCCATTCATTTGGCTGTCTCTTTGCCTTCTTGATGGTTTCTTTTGCTGTGCAGAAGCTTTTTAGTATGATATAGTCCCATTCATTTATTTTTGCTTCTACTACTTCCCTTGCCTTTGAGGAGAGGTTCATGAAGTCTTCCTTTAGTCCTAGGTCTATAAGTTTAGTACCAATATCTTCTTCTATACAGCTTATTGTTGCAGGTCTTATATGCATGTCTTTAATCCATTTTGAGTTAATTTTTTATATGGAGAGATTTCACAGCTCAGGTTCATTCTTTTGCATATGTTTTTCCAGTTTTCCCAGCACCACCTACTAAAGAGGCTGTCTTTTCCCCATTGTAAGTTTTTTGCTCATTTTTCAAAAATTATCTGTCCATATATTTGTGGGTTTATTTCTAAGGTTTCATTTCTATTCCATTGGTCTATATTTCTGTTCTTCTGCCAGTACCAAGCTGTTTTGACTATTGATGTTTTGTAATATAAATAGAAGTCAGGAATTATAATGCCACTAGCCTGATTCTTTTTATGTAGTATTTCTTTGGCAATTCGAGGTCTTTTATGGTTCTATATAAATCTAATAATTCTTTTATCTATTTCACGAAAGTATGATTTTGGGATTTTGATAGGTATTGCATTAAATCTGTAGAATGCTTTGGGCAGAATAGCCATTTTAACAATGTTAAGTCTTCCTATCCATGAACAGGGGACATTTTTCCACCTCACAAAGTCCGTTTCAATTTCTTTCAAAAGTGTCTTATAGTTCTCTGTGTATAAGTCTGTCACGTTCTTTGTTAATTCCCAGTATTTCATTCTTTTTGTTGTGATAGCAAAAGAAATTGACACCCTCATTTGTTTTGCTGTGGATTCGTTGTTTGTATACAGGAATGCTCTTGATTTTTGTACATTGATTTTGTATTTTGCAACTTTACCATATTCATTAATTGTTTCTAATAGTTTCCTGGTGGAGTGTTTGGAATTTTTTATATAAAGGATCATGTCATCCGCAAATAGTGACAATCTGACCTCTTCTTTCCCAATTTGAATACCTTTGATTACTTTCTCTTTCTTGATTGCTGTGGTTAGAACTTGCAGTACTACATGAAGTAACAGTGGTGTCAGGGGACATCCCTGTCTTGTTTCTGATTTTAGGCGAATAGGTTTCAGCTTTTCCCTATTCTGTATGATGTTAGACGAGCGTCTGTCATATACAGCCTTTATTACTTTGAGATACTTTCCTTCTATACCTATTTTATTTAGTGTTTTGATCATAAATGGATATTGTACCTTGTCAAAAGGTTTCTCTGCATCAATTGAAAGGACCATATGGACTTTATCTTTGATTTTGTATATGCGGTGTATTACATTGATTGATTTTCATATGTTGAACCATCCTTGTGCTCCTGAGATGAATCCCACTTGATCATGATCTTTGTGATGCATTGTTGTATTCTACTTGCTAATATTTTGTTCAGGATTTTTGCATCTATGTACATTAGAGATATTGCTCTATAGTTTCCTTTTTTGTGTTGTCTTTGCCAGGCTTTGGTATTAGAGTATTGTTGGCCTCATAGGATGAATTAGGAAATATTGCTTCGTCTTCAATTTTTTGGGAGAGTCTCAGGAGGATAGGAGATAATTCTTCTTTGAATGCTAGGTAGAACTCATTGGTGAAACCATCTGGTCCAGGGATTTTGCCTTTAGGGAGATTATGGATAGTCATTTCAATCTCATTGCTATTGATTTGTCTATTTAGATTATCCAGTTCTTCTTGGTTCAGTCTTGGTAGGCTATAAGTTTCTAGGAACTTCTCCATTTCTTCTAGATAGTTAAATTTTGTTGCATAAAGTCCTTCATAATATTTTCTTATAATCCTTTGTATTTCTGTGGTATCAGTGGTAATTTCTCCCCTTTCGTTTCTAATTTTGAATATTTGTGTCCTTTCCTTTCGTCCTTTGATTATTCTCACCAGGGGTTTGTCAATTTTGTTGATTTTCTCAAAGAACAAACTCTTCGTAATGTTAACTTTTTCTATTGTCTTTCTGTTCTCTAATTGGTTTACCTCTGCTTTAATTTTTATTATTTCTGTCCTTCTGCTGACTTTGGGTTTTGTCTGCTCTTCTTTTTTGAGTTCTTTAAGATGGGATGCTAAGATGTTTGCTTGTGATTTTTCTTCTTTCTTAAGATAGGCATGTAATGATATTAATTTCCCTCTTATTACCGCTTTCGCTGTGTCCCAATAATTCTGATACGTTGTATTTTCATTGTCATCAGTTTCTATATATTTTTTAATCTAATGTTTTATTTGTTCTTTCATCCAGTCCTTTTTTAATAAGCTGTTATTTAAACTCCATGTATATGTGGTTTTTTCTGCTTTCCTTTTACACTTGATCTCCAATTTCAAAGCTTTGTGGTCTGAGAACACACTTGGTATAATTTCGATCTTCTTGAATTTGCTGAGGCTACTTTTGTGTCCCAGCGTATGGTCTATTCTTGAGAATGTTCCATGCGCATGAGAAAAGAAGGTGTAGTCTCTTTTTGCTGAATGAAGTGTCCTGTAAATGTCAGTGATGTCCAATTGCTGTAATGTGTCGTTTAGAGCTTTTATTTCCTTATTTATTTTCTGTTTGGATGATCTGTCCATGGCTGTTAGCGGGTGTTTAAGTCCCCCACTATGATTGTGTATTCTTCAGTTTCTCCTTTCAAGTCTGTTAGTAGTTTCTTTGTATATTTTGGTGCATCCTGGTTGGGAGCATATATGTTGTTTAGTGTCAAGTCTTCTTGTTGTTGCATTGTTCCTTTTATCATTATGTAATGACCATCTTTGCTTTTACTATCTTTTTTAACTTGAAGTTTATTTCATCAGATATCAGTATGGTGACTCCTGCTTTGCTCTAGTTACCATTTGCTTGGAGTATTGTATTCCATCCTTTCACTCTGAGTCTGTGTTTGTCCTTACAGGTGAGGTGTGTTTCTTGGAGACAGTATATGGATGCATTCTGTTTTTTAATCCAGTCTGCTACTCTGTGGCTTTTTCTTGGTGAGTTCAGTCCATTAATATTTAGAGTGATTATCAAAATGTGAGGATTTCCTGCGGTCATGACTTATTGCTTTTTTTTGTATTTGTTTGTTTGTTTGTTTGTTTGTTTATTTTTGCTTTTTTTCTTGTTGTCCCAACTTTGGTCCATTTTTCCTGATGTTATGTTTCAGGCTGAAGAGCCTCCTTCAGTATATCTTGGAGTGCTGGCCTCGTGCTGACAAATTCCCTCAGCTTCTGTTTGTTGAGAATGTCTTTATTCCACCTTCATACCTGAAAGATAAGTTTGCTGGATAATTTATTGTTGGCTGGAAGTTTCTCTCTTTTAAATTTTTGAATTGGATTCCACTCTCTCCTGGCTTGTAGTGTTTCTGCTGAGAAATCTGATGCCAGCCTGATGGATTTTCCTCTAAAGGTTATAGTTCTTTTTTCCCTGACTGCCTTGAGAATTGTCTCTTTGTCTTTAGGTTTGGACATCTTTAGTACCATGTTTCTTGGAGACGATCTGTTGGGGTACAGGTATCTGGGGGACCTGTTTTCTTCTTGAACTTGGGGTTCCAGATCTTTCCATAGGTTTGGAATTTCTCATCTATGATTTTTTTGAGCATGCTCTCTGGAGATTGCTCTGACCCCTCTTCTATTTCTGTTATTCTGATGTTGTTTTGTCTCATGTAATCGGATAGTTCTTGTAGAGTTCTTTCAATCCTTTTGGTTCTATATTCCCTCTCTTCCTCTTTCTGGGCTGTTTCCATGTTCTGATCTTCAATATCATTAATTCTTTCTTCTGTCTGATTGGTCCTATTTCCTATGGCAGTTATTTCATTTTTCACTTCTTTTATTGTATTATTTATTTCTCGTATTTCCGTCTCGATCTTTCTTATGGTTTGCATTTCTTTGTTAAATTGTTTTTTTGTTCCTAGAGTTCCTTTTTTATGTCGTTTATATCCTTTTTAATATTATTTATCTCAGCTATGGTGTTCTGGCAATAGATTTTCATTTCTCTCACAGCCTTTAGAATGGCTGCTTTAAATTATCTGTCACTTAAATCAGACCCTTCCAGTTGTAACAAGCTGTCTTCTGGGCAAATCTCATGTTCTTTCTGAGATGTTTTAGTTTTTAAGGAATTTATCCTGTCCACTGGGTTCTTCCTCTTTGACATGAGGGCTTTATGTTCAGTGCCCAGATTATTGTTTTTGTGGTGTCTTGCTCAAGGGCTGACACTAGGTGGTACTGGGGGTCAAGTTTTGGGGGAGAGGGGGCTATTTGTTTCTTGTTTCTCATCTCCTGCTCCATTTGGAGGCCATGCACACATGTCCTGGGGAGAAGCCAACAAAAGGTGCTCCAATGGCGGCTCTGTCTTCTGCCCTTTGCTGGGGAAGCTATTCTGAGGCTTGTTTCTTCTGGCTCGGGTAAATGCTATCAAATCAGTCCTTCTTCCTAGCCCTGATTCAGCATCTGGGTATCTACGGGCTCACACTGCTTTCAGAACCCTGGGGTGCATGAGGAAGTTCACGCTCCATAAGTCCAAAGCTGTGGACCTAGCCTGAGACAGCAGGGTCGCCTTTGCAGTGGGGTGGGAACTGGAACTGCAGCCCTGTTTACGTCTCCAAGGGGTATAGAGCTGGGGTGTCATCTGTGCAGTCAGAGTCCTCGCTCAGCCCTTCTACCACTCAAAAATCCCAGAGGCTGTCTCCCAAACTCCGTCCCCAGCATGCAGCTTTAAAGCCCTGCTCCCCCATGGCCTCTCCCCTTCCCCAAACTGCACCGCTCAGATCCTGTTGTAGTCTCTGTTCCCTTCCCTCTCCCCAACTCACTCCCTTCTCTCCAACCTTCAGGTGTTTACTTGCGATTTGTGGATTTCTCAACAACCATTTTGTCACGCAGGGACCTCTTTCTTGGCTCCTGGACCGCCGTTCAGTTGTGTTTTCTGGGAGAGGCTTTAGGGACCTCCTCTCCAGTCGCCATCTTGCCTTTGTCTAAAAATTGAATAATCTTGACTGCTGTTAATGACAGTATCCTCTAAATCAAGATGAAACATCCAATTCTTCGCAGAATGCATGCCCTTTTTTTTCAGGTGACCTATAGTATCTGGGTCTATAGCAGTGGGTTTGCAGTGAGATTGGCCAATGCTGACCCAGTCCTGTGGAGCTGTGTTTGGTGGCATGTGAGAAGCACCCTGAGTTTTGCAGAGTGCCACAAGTTCAGACCTGTGGATCCCTACTGCATACATAAGAATTAAGAGCCCAAGAGTGCACCCCAGGTTGCCTTTGGCATACACCATGACCAGAGCTTAGTCCAGGGGCAAGAGGTCAGAAACAGCACAGCTCAGCTGATATCCAGGCCTAAATACAAGCAATTTCAATACCCTGCCAATGACCACCAGACCCTTGAGGATGTTGGGTGTGTTCAGACATTCTTTCCTCATGGGGAGTTTGTACAAGCAGACCTGAAGAAGGGCATGGGTCTGGCACTACCTCCCAGAGAATTTAGAGAATTCTCACAAGAAACAGTTTGAATGTGAGCAGTTTCCATTATAAATACCCTCCTGTTGCTAATGCCCAGGGAAAGAAGGACCAGGAAGATGTCAGGAAATAGTCAGGAAGGAGGCAATGGGGAGCAGCCACAATGTAACTCCACACCATCCAGTCCCAAGCACACATAGTATGAAACAGAGTTTCCAATTATACCACATTTAGGACACTATGGAGAGAGTTGTATGAATCATCAGTGATGCCTCATAAATACCTTCTGGAGGGGCCTCACAGTCAGAGGCCTGTTAATGTGATAACTGATACTCTATGTCTGTTTTCCAAAGGCCTTTTGACAAAAGGGAAAACCCTGCCCATGATTCTCAGTTCAGGCCATTTCTAGCTTCAGTTGGGATTGGAGAAATCATCCAGTACAGCCTCAAAGTGTGTGGACATAGAGATTTCTGGCACACTGCTGACATGACCAACACAGAGACCACAAGTAGATTTATAGTCCTCTAGCAGCAGACTCCAAATGGAGAGCAGGCAAAAACTGGCAGCTTCTACACCCACCATCTGGAAGTGGCATGTCATAGGTTCCACCTTACATGTCATCTGTACCCCATGGTACCTCTCAATCTATCTGCCAAGGTTACAGGATTCAATCAGAAAGAAGCTGGCCACAGTGGCCTGGTGATATTGTTTCAATATTTGTTTTCAGCTTCTCAGAATGTGGTCAGTTCTCTGGTGCCTGTTGTCCCCCTGACATTCACTGTGGGCACAGTGGGGAGTTGGCCTCACAGGAAGGCATTGGGGTCTCTAAGTGTATCTCAGGTCTTTCCAACATCTAGATCAACCTGCAGTCCTTGAGGACCTAGGGGTTCAGGAGACCTCAGCTATTATGAGATAAGGGGGCCTGTGGGGGTGGGTTATGCTATATCCAGAAAGAACTTGGCTCAATCCTGCCCCCATCAGGTCCTGGAAAATACATCAGTCTCAGGGATGAGTAGTCTTGACCTCTGTGAATCACAGTACCCTCTTGGTCCAAATAAAAATTTCAACTCTTCACAACATGGGTTCCCTGTTTTCCAGCAAGCCTACAATATATGGGTCTGCAGGAGTGGTCTGCAATGAGACTGGCCAATGTCCCCCAGTATGGCTAGACTTTGGTGGCATGTGATAGGCACCCTTAGATGAGCAGAACAACCCAAACTTAGAGCAATGACTGCCTATAACACATATAGGAGCACAGAGTTCAAGAGTGCACCCCAGCCTGCCTTTGAGATACACCAAACCAGATCATAGGTCATGGTGAGAGACCAAGGCAGCACAGCTGAGCTGATATCCATGCCTCAAACCAGGCAACTCCAAACCCCTGTCCCTGACAACCCAGATCTTGATGCAGTTGTGGTTCTCCAGCCATACTTTTTTCATGTGTAATTTTTACAAGCACACCCAAAGAGGGGCATGACTCTGACACCACTTCCCAAAGTTTATAGAGTATTCTCAAAGACAGGAAGAATATGAAAAGTTAGGGGCTTCTGCTATATATACCCTCCTCCCTCTTGTGTTACAGAATCCTGTCTCAGGCTCCAGGCCAGTGCCTAGGGAACAAAGAATGAGTGGGAGGCCATGCTGTGGAGGAAGGCAACTAGGGGCAGGCACAGGATAGCTCCACGAAATTCAGCCCAAAGCTTACATGAGAATGAAAGTTACCAAGTACACCACACTTAGGAGGGTAGGAAGAAACCTGTCTGAGTCATCAGTGATGTCTCATGGTTGCCTCCTGGAGGGGTCCCATCATCAGACCCCCAGTAAGGTGGGATCTTAAAGCCTCTATCTGTTTTCCAAATGTCCCTTGGCAGGAATTAAACCATTCCCCCTAATCCTAGGTTCAGGCCATTTCCAGATCCATTTGTGATTGGAGAGGACACCCAGCACACCCCCAATCTGACTGGATGTAGATAATTCTGGCATAACGCTGACAATACCGACACAGACACCACAGGTATATACCACCCTGACTAGCACAGGGACCTCAGGCAGACTTCAAACCTGACCAGCATGGAGACCCATAGCAGAACCTGAAGCTGAACAGTACAGAGGCCCAAAGCAGATACCTCAGTACCTCAGAGACTCCATGAAGACCCCAAACCTTATCAACATAGAGACCTCAAGCAATCTCCAACCTCACCAGCACAGAGAAACCAGGTGAACCCCAAACCTCAGTTGGTACAAACACCCTGAAGAGAGCACAAAAGTGGCCGGCATAGAGACCCTAGGTAGACTTCCAACCACATGACCACAGAGAACTTAGTTAGATTCCAACTTGACCAGCACAAAGACCCGCAGCAGACCCCCAATCTGAGCAGAACAGAGAACCCCAGGTGGACCCCAATAAATCAGCAATAATCCCCCATAAAACCTCAACCTAACCAACACAGAGACCTCTGGGTTATTCCAATATGATCAGAGCAGAGATCCTCCACTGACCTCAAACTTTACCAACACAGAAGCCTCAGGTAGACTCTCAACATTACTGGGCACAGAGGCTCCCAGCAGACCCCTGACATGACTAGCATAAAAAAATACAGGTATGTCACTATCCTGACAGGCACAGAGACCCCAAGAAAGCATCCATCCTGACTGGCACAGAAGCCACCTGTGGACCCTCACCATGACTTGTCACAAAGATCCCAGAAAGACACCCCATGGCAAGCACAGAGATCCAGGAAAATCAAACCTTGTCCAGACTCCCAAGACAAACATCAATTCTGATTAACACAGACACCCCTGGAAGATCCTCAATCTGATCAGAAGAGAGACTCCCGGTAGACCTCTAACCTGACCATCAGGAAATCACCAGAAGAATACCAACCTGACCAAAGAAGTACCCCAAAGACCCCAATCTGAGTAGCAAGAAGACCAAATGAGACCGCCAACCTGACTAGCACAGGGAACCCAGGGAGACCCCTATTATTACTGGACACACAAACAAACAGAAGTCCCCTGACATTCATAAACCCCTGACAGACCTATAAACAGATGAATGCAGAAACCCAAAGCAGACTTTCACCATGACCAGCCACAGAGAAATCAGGTAACCACCCAAACTAACCAGCACAGAAACCCAAGGAAGAGTCTCAACATGACCGGTACAAAGACCCCCAGGAAACCCCCAACCTGACAAGAACAGAGAATGCCAGTAGGACCCCAAACCAATCAGCACAAAACCCTCCAGAAGACTACAACCTGACCTCACAGACACCCTGAGAAGAACCACAACTGGCGCAGGACAGAGACCCCCAACTGATTCCAACCTAACCAAAACAGAGACCCCCACATAATGACCTCACACTTTACCAACAAAGAGAACTAAGGCATAAACTCAACTAGGTACCCATGCAGACCTTGAATCTGATAGAGAAAGAGACCCAAACCAGACACCCAAATCAAAGAACATAGTACCCAGCAGTCCATTAACCTGACCACAAGAGAGACCTCAGAAAACCTGAAACAGACTAGTACAGATACCCCTAGCAGACTCATGATCTGATCAGGCAGATAGTTCTCAAGAACATTCCCATGCTAAGAAGCACAGAAAATTGCAACAGAACATCCAAATGATAAGCATACAGATGATAGCAGAAACCAACCTATCTATTACAAAGAACCCCAGAGGATCCCAAACTTGACCATCACAGACACGTTCAGCAGAACTGAAAACTGACCAGAACAGAGGCCCCAATGCAGACCTCTGAAGTGACCAAAACAGAGACCGCAATGAGACCGTAGCTGACCCCAAACCTGACCAGGACAGACTCCAGGCAGATTTCAAGTGTGACTGGGAACACAGATCCCCAGAACGCTAATCTGCCCAGCACAGACTAACCCCAACCTTACCAGAACAGATACACCCACCGACCTCCAACTTGACCAACAGAGACATCATGCAGAAACCCAACATTACAGAAGCACCTCTACAGACCTGGAAACTGACAAGGATAGACCCTCAACAGACAGTCAACCTGACAAGTACAGTACCCAGTAGTCCATTAACCTGACCAGCAGAGATACCCTAGCAAATCTTCAAACAGACCAGCACTGATACCCAAAGCAGACCTTCAATGTGACCAGGCACACTGACCTTTAGCACATTCTAATAATAATCAGCAAAGAGAACCCTGACAGAACTCTCAAATGAATAGCAAAAAGACTCCAGGCAGACCCACAACCTGACATTCACAGAGGGACCGAGCAACCTAGAACCTGACCATGATTTACAGGCCCAACAGACTCCCAACCTATAGAAAACTGAATGCAGACCTCCAATGTTACCAGAATAGAAACCTCAAGCACACATGGGACTAGCAGAAAAACCCCAGAAGACCTGAAACCTGATAAGGACCAGCTCCAGGCATATTTGGGGTGTGACATGGAACAGAGGCCCCTACCAGACCCCTTACATGATGACACAGAGTCCCCAGGCAGACCCCCATTTGACCAAAACACTGACCTTCAGTATACCTCTAATATGATCAGCAAGAAATCATCATGAGAAACCCTATCTCATCAGAAATGTGCCCCAAAGTCCCCAAACCTGAGCTGCACAAAGATTGACCAAAACTTCAACCTGACGAATAGAGTTCCCAGGCATATGACCCATCTGACAGAGAACAAGCACAAAGACCCTTTGCACACTTGACCAGCAGATAAAACCCACGAAGACCCTAAGGTGAATAGAATAGAAACTCTCAGCAGATTGCAAAACTTACCAGCACAGAGACCCACACCAGAGCCAAAACCTGATAAGCAGAGACCCAAGCAATTCTCTAACATGACCAGAACAGAGACACCAGGGTGACACACTCATGGCAAGCATCGAGACCCCAGAAAACATGGAACCTGATCAGCAAAGAGACATATAGCAGACGAACAACCTGATAGGCACAAAACTTTGTCAGTCTCCTAACCTGACCAGCAGACAAATCAAAACATACCTCAACCTCACCAGCACAGAATCCTAAAGCATAACATCACCATGCCCAGCATAGGCCCTCAAGGTACACACTAAGTCTGACCACCAAAAAGACACCAGCGGACTTTGAAATAAACCACCATAGATACCCCACGAAGACCACAAACCTGACAAGTACATAGGACCCCAGTGAATCTCTAACCTGACCACCAAGAAGTCAAAAGCAGAATCCCAATGTCACCAGAAGAATAACCAGAAGTCTCCCAAACTGAGCAGCAGGAAGATCAAACCAGTCCTCCAATATAGGGCACACAGACACTCAGAACATTCCTGAAATAACCCTCACAAAAACCCCTAGCATACCCATAACAAGACTAGCAAAGAGACCTAAGAAGACCCCAAACATGACCAGGATGGGAACCAAAAGCAGCCCCCAAACCTCTCTGAGCACAGAGATCCACAGAAGTTCCCTAACCTGACCAGCATTAATGCCTCAGGCAGACACACAATCTGACAAACAGAGAGACCCTTAGATGAACTCCAACATGACCAGCACAGAGACCCTTGGTGGATTTCCACCTGATGGGGAACAAACACTCCTAGTTTCCTTGTATCCTGACCAACATAGACATCAATGCAGACATTCCATGTGATGATCACAGAGATTCAGCATACTTGGAACATATAAAACAAAGAGACACTTGCTGACCCCAACCTGAACAGCACAGGAGTCCACTATTTTGCAAACAACCCCAGCAGAGAACCAACCAGACCTCCAACCAGATAAGTACAAAATATTACAGGAGACCTTCAATCTGTGCAGCAGAGAACCCAGGCAGACCTCCAAACTCAGTACCACAGAAAGCCCTGGGATACTCTTAACATGACCGGGCACATAAATCCTGGCATTGTCCCTACCCTGACCATCTCAGAACCCCCCCCCACCTGACTAGCACAGACACCCCAGCTGACTTCAATCCTGACAAGCACAGAGAACTTCAGTAGATTTCTAACCTGATCAGAAAAGAATAAGCAGGGGGAACACCAACCTCAATGGAAGAGTACCAAGATGTCCCTCAATGTGAAAAGCAGGAAGGTCAAACGAGATCTCCAACCTGACCAGCACAGAAAACTCAGGGAAACCCCAATCATTACTGAATACACAGAGACACAGAAGAACCCTAACATGCCCAGCACAGATATCCCTGGCAGACCCAAAACCAGACCATCACAGAGACCCCACACTGACTTCAAATGTTACAACCATAAAGACCCCTAAAGGACCCCAACTTGACCATAACAGAGAACTTTAGCAGGACCCAAGTGTAATCAGTGCAGCAACACCCCCAACTGATCCCATCATGACCAGAACAGGGACACCTCTGCGACCTCAAACTTAACACAAAGACAGCAGGCAGAAACTCAACATGACAAGCACAGGCACCCCTGCAGACCTGGAACCTGACTAGAAAAAAAGAACCCCAATAGACCCCCACTCTGACCATCACAGAGACCCCTGAAAGATCCAAATTGACATGTCCTAGAGACTCCAGAAAGAAACCTAACCATCCCAACACAATTATATCAAGCAGACCTTAAACCAGGCCAACACAGACACCCTAGGCAGACATTCAACCACACCAGCACACAAACACCAGGCAGACCTAAAACCTGACAAAGAACAAAGACCTCAGCCTGACCCCACCACTCAGATTATGGGCAGATCCCTAATCTGACCAGCACCCAGACCAAAGGCAAAAAACATTACCAGCACAGGCACCCTAGCAGACCCCCAATTGCAAAAGAGCATCTGACAGATTCCCAACCTGAACAGCACCAAGAACCCCAGCAGACTTGCAACGTGACCATACAGAGTCCCCAGGAAGATGTCCCTGTAAACAACACAGAGACTCAAGCAAATACCTAACATGACCAAGACACAGCAAAAAGGCAGCACACAATCCTCACTAAGAATAGATGTCACCAAGAGACCCCTAATCTGATGAGCACTAAGTATCCAGGCAAATATCTAATCTGAACACCACAGAAAACCCAACATGACCTCCAACGTGACTAGCAGAGAGGTCCCTGGCCACTTCCCACCTGACTCCAAACAGAGATCCCGAGCTCCCTGTAATCTGACCAGCAGATCTGGAACATGAAAAGCAAGGGGAACCCTGATGAACACCAATTTTATCAGCACAGTACTGTACACTTCTTTTATAGTCATCAGCAGAGATCCAACCAGACCCTCAACCTGACCAGCACTTAGACTTCCAGCAGACACCCCAATCTGTTAGCAGAGACCCCAGGAAGACAAACACCAAAGAGACCTCTGAAATACACTTAACATGACTGGACACATGAATTCCAGTGTGACCATTGACCTGACCATCACAGAAAGCCCTAGAAGACCCCCAATCTGGCCAACACAGTGATCTTCATTAGACCTCTAACCTGACCAGAAAAAATCACCAGGAGAACCCCTACCTGAGCAGAAAAGTATCAAGAAGCCTCCCTACCTGAGCAGCACAAACATTGATCCAGACGTCTAAACTGACCAGGACAGAGATCCCAGAAAAACCTTTATCATTACAGGACACACAGACAACCAGAAGACCCCTGACATGACCAGTACATAAACCCTTGGAAGACCCATAACTAGACCAGCACTTAAAGCCAAGGCATTCATTCAACATGAGCAGCCAAAGAGAATTCAGGCAGACATCAAACCTGACCATCAACGAGCCCCAAGAGAGACCCCTAACACGACAAGGATAGAGACAGTAGGGAGACCACATAACTCACCAGCAAAGAGCCCCCAGGTGAATTCCCAACCAGACTGGGTGAAAAGACCATGAGCAGATATCCAAATGGACAAGCCCAGAGACCTCAGCCTGACATCCAACCTAACGACCACAGAGAACAACAAGAGGATATCAAACTGACCAGCACACAGACCCTCAGCAGACTTCCAGCCTGACCAGAAGAGAGAACATCAGCAGAACTCCAAACTAATCATCACAGAAACTCTCAGAAGACCTCAACTTGATGAGCACAAAAACCCCGAGAAAAACCACAATATATCCAGCACAGAGACCCCCGACTGATCCCAACTTGACCAGAGAAGAGACAACCCTCTGACCTCAAACTTGACCAAAAAAGAGAGCCTTCTTTTTTGGCAGAAACTCAACATGCTAAGCATAGGGACCCATGGAGACCAGCCACCTGGCCTGAAAACAGACCCCCCGTAGACACCCAACCTGACAAGCACAGTACCAGCAGTCCATTAACCTGATAAGCAGAGAGACCCCAGAAAATCTTCCAAAAGACAAGCACAGATACTCCAAGCAGAACCAAAACCTGACAAGGCAAAAAGATCTTCAGCACCTCATCATTCTAACCATCACAAAAAACCCTGACAGAACCTTCGAATGACCAACATAAAGCTTCCTGGCAGACGCCCAAACTGACCATCATGAAGAGCCCTAGCAAACCCCCATTCTCACCAGAACAGAGCCGCAATACAGACCTCCATGGAGACAAGAACAGAGACACTAGGCAAACAAACCAGCAGAGAAACTCTAGCAAACCCCAAACTGGACCAAGACAGATCCCAGGTTATTCTCAATAGGACTGGAAATAAGAATCCCAGGGGAATCGAAACCTGCCCAGCACAAGGACCCTCGACTATCCCAACTTGACCAAGACAGAGACAACCTACTGAACTCTAACTTGACCAAAACAGTGACCTCAGGCAGAAACTCAACATGATGAGCACAGGGAACACTGCAGACCTGGAACCTGACCAGGGAGGAGACCCCCCGCACACACCTCACCTGACAAGCACACTACCAAACAGTCTATGAACCTGACCACCAGAGCGACCTCAGCAAATGTTCAAAAAGACTGGCACAGATATCCGAAGCAGACCCCCAACGTGACCCAGCACAACATCATTAGCATATCATCTTCATAAGCAGCACAGAGAACCCTGACAGAACCCCAAAATGCCCAGCATAGAAACTTTTCACAAACCCCAACATAATTATCACAGATCACCCCAGGAGACCCCTAACCTGTGTAGAGCAGAGTCCCCATTGCATACCTCCAACATGACCAGAATAGAGAACCCAGGAACACACAAAACCAGCAGAGAGATACCAGCAGGCCCAAAACCTAACCAAGACAACCCAGGCAGATTTCCAGATATGAATAGGAGCAGAGACTCTCAGCAGAAACCCAGCTGACCGAGCACAGAGACCTGTAACTGACTGAAATTTGAACAAAACAGAGACAACCCACCGACCTTAAACTCAACCAACTCAGAGACCTCAGGCAGAAGCACAATATGACAAGCACAGGGACCCTTGAAGACCTGGAACCTGACATAACAAGAGACACCCAAAATACAATCTGACAAGCAGAGTGACCAGCAGTCCATATAACCAATCCAGCAGAGAAACCCCAGCAAATCTTCCAATAGACCAGAATGCATACCTCAAGAAGAACCCCAACATGACCAGTCACAAATATATCCAGCACATTCCCATCCTAACCAACATAGAGTACTCTGAAGAATGCTGAAATGACCAGCTCATAAACCCGTGGCAAACCCATATCTAGACCAGCACAGAGAACCAAGCTCTCAACATGACCAGCCACAGGGAAGTCAGGCAGACACACAACCTGAGCAGCATAGACACCAAAGGCAGGCCCAAAATATGACAAGCAAAAATATCCTAGGCAGACCTCAAAAATGATTAGTGTAAACACTCCAGGAAATCTATAACCTCACCAGAAAATGACCCCAGGTATACCCCATACCTAAGTGGTTACAAGGACCTTGATCATACCCTCAAACTAACCAGCACAGAAACACCAGGCAGACCTGGAACTGGCCAGTACCGAGTCCGCAGCTATGCCACCAACCTGATGAAAACAGAGACCTCTCGAAGTCCATTAAATTGAGAAGCCCAAAGTCCTGAAACAGAGCTCCAATATAACCAGAAGAATAAACCGAAGCAGGACCTGCAAACACTTCAGCAAAGAAACCCCCAAAAGATCTCAACCTGATGAGCAAAAAGACCTCGATCAGAACCTCAACTTGCTGTACACAGAGAGCCCCTATGGATGTCCACCTGACCTGAACAGAGACCCCTTATCTACCTGAAATCTGACCAACACAGAGACCTCAGGCAGAAACTCAACATGACAAGCACAGGGACCCCAGTAGACATGTTACCTCACCAGGAAAGAGACCCCCAGCAGACACCAAACCTGACAAGCACTGTACTCAGCAATCCATTAAACTGACCAGCAGACAGACCTAAGTGAATCTCCAAAGAGAACAGCACAGGCACCCCAAGCAGACCTGCAACCTGAAAAGTTACAAAGATCTCCAGCACATTTCTTAAGCAGCACAGAGAACCCTGATATAACCCTCAAATTACTAGCATAGAGATCCTTGGCATAACTCCAACCAAGCTAAACATCACAGAGATCTCCAGCAGATGCAGAACCTGGCTGTCACAGACAGCCATAGCAAACTCCCATCCTGACCAGAGCAGAGCTTTTAGGCACATACGAGACCAGAAGAAAGAAACCAGCAGAACCCCAACCTACTGAGGATGGTCTCCAGGCAGATTCCAAATGTGACTGCAAATAGATACTTTTAGCAAACCCAAACCTGACCACCAAGAAGTCCCTAGGCAGACCTTCAACCAGACCAGCACAGAGGCCTCATACAGATCTCCAAACTGACCAGCAGAGATTCCCCAGTACAGCACAACCATGACCAAGCCAAAACCAAGGCAGATTCCAAATGTGACAGCTCAAAGAGACTCCTTGCTGAACCACAACATGCCCAGCACAAAACCCCTGACTGACCCTGACCAGACCAAAACAGCGATTCCTACGAACCTCAAACTTGACCAACACAGAAACCTCAGGCAGAAACTCAACATGAAATACAAAGGGACACCGGCAGAT
Source organism: Lyroderma lyra (assembly GCA_004026885.1). Taxonomy (NCBI): domain Eukaryota; kingdom Metazoa; phylum Chordata; class Mammalia; order Chiroptera; family Megadermatidae; genus Lyroderma; species Lyroderma lyra. The sequence continues at coordinate 156,805 of PVJL010003352.1, forward strand.
CTGGAGCATTATCAAGAAAGTGACCCTCAACTGATACCAAACCTGATAAGTACAGTTCACAGCAGTCCCTTAAACTAATCAGCAGAGATACCCCAGGAAATCTTTAAACAAAGCAGCACAGATATCCCAAGCAGTTTCTCAACCTGACCAGGCATAATGGTCTCCAGGACTTCCCCATCATAAGAACCAAAGAGAACCCTGACAAAACCCCCAAAAGACCTGCATAGAGACTCCTGGCAGATGGAAAACATGACCATAACACAGAGCCCCAGCAGACCTCAAAGCTGACCATCCCAGAGGCCCCCAGCAGAACTCCAACCTGATCAGAATAGAGCCTGCAATGCAGAGGTCTGAGGTGACTAGAACAGAAATCCTAGGTACAAACAAGACTAGCAGAAAGACACCAGAAGTCTGCAGACCTGACCAGGACAACCGCCTGGCAGATTCCATATGTGACAGGGAACGGGGAACCCCAGCAGACCCCTAACCTGACAAGCACAGAGTCCTGAGGCAGACAACCACTCTGGCCAGCACAAAGACCACATGCAAACCTACAACCTGACCAGCATAGAGACCTTCATAAGACGGCTAAGGTGAATAGCACAGGAACCCCGAACAGACCCCAAAACTCACCAGCACATAAACCACCAGCAGACTCAAAACCTGAGCAGCAGAGAGAACACTCAGGCAACCTCCAACCTGATGAGAACTTGGACCCTAGGCAGACACTCAATGTGACAAGAGTGGAGACCAGAGCAGACCTGAAACCTGACCAGTCAAGAGACCCATAGCATACCCCCAACCTGATAGGCACAGTACCCTATCAGAGCCAATTCCTGACCAGCAAAGAGATCAAAACTGACTCCAACTTGATAAGCAGGGTCCTCACTCATACCTTCTACAAGGCCAGCACAGACACCAAAGGCAGACACTAAGTGTGACCACTACAGAGACACAGACTTCCAAATACACCAGCACAAAATACAACCTGACTGGGCACGAAGAACCCATTCATATCCTCAATCTGAAAAGCAGAGACATTTCTGAAAGACCCAAACTGACATGTCATAGAGACATTAGGAGGACTGCTAACCTTACCAACACAATTATACCCAGCAGACCCAAAACCAGGCCAGGACAGAGACCCTAGGCAGACACCCAACTCGACCAGCACAGAGATGGCAGGCTGACTTAAACTGCATCTATGCACAGAGATCCCAGTCTACCCCTGGCCTGACCAGTACACAGACTCCAGGAAGACCCCCAATTTCACCAGTCCCGAGACTCCAGGCAAAAACACAGCATCACCAGCACAGCAACTTCGCAGATGCTTAATGAACCAGCAAAAAAACACTTGACATGTCCCCAACCTGAGCAGCCTAAAGAACTTCAGCAGATCTACAACCTGACCAGCACAGATTCCCTAGGCACATATTACTGTGATCAGCACAGGGACCCAAGCAGACCATAAACGTGAGCAGGAGAGAGACCAAATGGCACCTCCTACCCTCACTGAGCACAGAAATCCCCCCCCCAAAAAAAAACAAAAAACAAAAACAAAAACAAAAAAAAAAAAAAAAAAAAAAAAAAAAAAAAAAAAAAAAAAAAAAACCAAAACCAAAACCAAAAACAAAAACCTGACCAGCACTAAGTCCCAAGGCAGAAGCCTAATCTGACCATCACAGAGACCCTGAGGTGACCTCCAAACTGACTACATCAGAGTACCCTGGCTAATTCCTACCTGAATTGGAATATAGATCTCTAGACTCTCTGTAACCTGAGTAGGACAGAGGTTAAGGCAGACACTCAATGTGATGATGACAGAGACTCTAGTATACCAGCAACATGAAAAACAAAATGACCCCTGCTGAACTCAGCCTTACCAGTAACATACCACGGGCAAAAAAACAAAAAAACAAAAATAAAAAAACCCACAAAAAAACACCACCACCACCACAACAACAACAACAAAACAAAAACAAAAAAACAAAAAAACAAAAAACACCAGCAGAGATCCAACAAGCCTGCAAACCTGACCAGCACAGAGACACCCAGCTGATCCACAACCTGACCAGCACAGAGACACCCAGCTGACCCCATGCAAACCTGGAACGGAAGCAGACACGCTTGTAATACCTTTAACATGACCAGGTACATAAATCCATAATGTGACCATGATAGAGATTTCTGGAGGACCTCAACCTGGCCAACACAAAGACCCCCAGCATAACCATAATCAGATGTGCACAGAGACCCAAAGCAGAGTCTCTATGTGACCAGCCACAGAGAACTCAGGCAGACAGGCAATCTTATCACCACAGAGCCAAAGGTAGACTCTCAACATGGCAAACAGAGACCCTTGCCAGACCTCAAAATTGACTAGCTCAGAGACATCAGGCCATCTCCAACCACACAAGCAAAGAGACCGCATGCAAACCCCCAAACTCACTGCATATAAAGACCCTAAGCAGACCCTTAAACTGATCAGCAGAGAAACCTCAGGCAGACAACAAAAGTGATCAGCACAGAGAACATATGGAAACTTCCAACCTCACTACCACAATGACAATAGAAAGACAACCAACCTGAACAGCACAAAGACCCACATAAGACCCCAAACCTGAGCAGAACAAAAAACTTCAGCAGGACCCTCAACTAATCAACACACAAATCCCTAGAAGACCTAAACCTTACCAGCATATCAGAGAGAAGACAAGATGGCGACTGGAGAGGAGGTTCCTAAAGCCCCTCCCAGAAAACAAAATTGAAGGGCCGTCTAGGAGCCAAGAAAGAGGACTCTGAGTGACAAACCGGCTGCTGAGAAATCCACAAATCGCAAGTAAACACCTGAAGGCTGGTGAGAAAGGGGCGAGTCGGGGAGAAGGAAGGGAGCAGAGACGGACCACGTGGGACACGATCCCTGCTGACTCTTCGGAGCTGTGCAGTTTGGGGGAGGGGAGAGAGACTGGAGAGCTGGGGACGGAAGGAGTTTGGGAGCCAGCCTCTGGAACTTTTGAGTGGTAGAAGAGCTGAGCGAGGACTCTGAACTGCAAAGATAACACCCCAGCTATAAGCCCCCTGGAGATCTACACAGGGCTGCAGTTCCTGTTCCCACCTGCTGTAAAGGCGATCCTGCTGTCTCAGGCCAGGCCCACAGCTTTGGAGTTATGGAGCGGGCACTTTCTCATGCACCCCAGAGTTCTGAAAGCAGTGTGAGCCTTTAGACAGCCAGGTACTGAATCAGGGCTGGGAAGAAAGACTGATTTTCCCCAGCAAAGGGCCTAAAGCCTTTTGTTGGCCTCTCCCCAGGATATATGCGCATAGCCTCCAAACACAGTAGGAGATCAGAAACAAGAAACAAACAGCCCCCTTTCCCCCAAAACTTGACCCCCAGCGCCACCTAGTGTCTGCCCTACAGCAAGACACCACAAAAGCAATAATCTGGGCACTGAACATAAAGCCCTCATGTCAAAGAGGAAGAACCCAGCGGACAGGATGAATTCCTTAAAAACTAAAACTCCTCAGAAAGAACATGAAACTCACCTAGAAGATAGCCTGTTACAACTGGAAGGGACTCACTTAAGTGACGGAGAATTTAAAGCTGCCATTCTAAAGGCTGTGAGAGAAATGAAAACCTATTGGCAGAACACCATAGCTGAGATAAATAACATAAAAAAGGTTATAAACGACATAAAAAAGGAACTCTGTGAACAAAAAGAACAATTTAACAAAGAAATTCAAAACATAAGAAAGATTGAGACGGAAATACGAGAAATAAATAATACCATAAAAGAAGTGAGAAATGAAATAACTGCCATAGGAAACAGGACCAACCAGATGGAGGAAAGAATTAGTGATATTGAAGACCAGAACATGGAA
>PVJL010003353.1:0-61385 GCA_004026885.1 Lyroderma lyra
GTGACATCTGTTAGCAAGGATTACATAGGTTTCAGGCATACAATTCTACAGTGCATTGTCAACTTGATGTATAATAAGTTCACCACCTAATGTGACTTCTCTTTCCATCACCTTATATTTAGCTTTCCCCCCTCCTCTCCCACCCCCTCCCCTTTCTCCCCTCCCTAACCCACTCATCCCCAAATAAACATTAAACTATCGATTGTGTCCATGGGTTATTTGTTTGTTCATTTCTTTTTTCTTTGCTTTCAGTTTTATATTCCGCATATGAGTGAAGTCATACAGTTCTTTCTTTTTTCTGTCTGGCTTATTTCACTAAGCATGATGATCTCCAGGTCCATCCATTTTGTTGCAAATGGCAATATTTCATCTTTTCTTACAGCTGAGTAATATTCCATTGTGTATATGTACCACAGCTTCTTTATTCAGTCATCTGTCACAGGGCACTTTGGTTGTTTTCATGTTTTGGCCATTGTGAACAATGCTGCGATGAACATTGGGGTACATAAGTCTTTGGGGACAAAGGTTTTCAAGTTTTTTGGGTAAATCTCCAGAAGGGGGATTGCTGGGTCAAATGGTGGCTCCATTCCCAATTTACTGAGGAACCTCCACACTGCCTTCCACAGTGGTTGTACCAGTTTGCATTCCCACCAGCAGTGTACCAGAGTTCCTTTTTCTCCACATCTACTCCAGCACTTGTTATTCCTTGTCTTGTTGATGATAGTAATTCTAACAGGTGTGAGGTGATATCTCATTGTGGTCTTGATTTACATTTCCCTGATAGCTAATGAGGATGAGAATTTTTGTATATGTCTGTTGGACATTTGTATTTCTTCATGAAAGAAGTGTCTGTTTTGTTCTTCTGCCCACTTTTTAATTGGGTTGTTTGTTTTATTGTTGTTAAATCTTATTAATTCTTTATATATTTTAGATATTAGCCCCTTATCTGATGAGTTATTTGCAAATATTTTCTCCCATTCATTTGGCTGTCTCTTTGCCTTGTTGATAGTTTCTTTTGCTGTGCAGAAGCTTTTTAGTTTGATATAGTCCCATTCATTTATTTTTGCTTTTACTTCCCTTGCCTTTGAGGACAGGTTCATGAAGTCTTCCTTGAGTTCTAGGTATATAAGTTTAGTACCAATGTTTTCTTCTATACAGTTTATTGTTGCAGGTCTTATATGAAGGTCTTTAATCCATTTTGAGTTATTTTTTGTGTATGGAGAGAGTTTGCAGCTCAGGTTCATTTTTTTGCTTATGTTTTTCCAGTTTTCCCAGCACCACCTACTAAAGAGGCATTGTTTTCCCCATTGTATGTTTTTTGCTCCTTTATTAAAAATTATTTGTCCATAAATCTGTGGATTTATTTATGGGTTTTCAGTTCTATTCCATTGGTCTATATTTCTATTCTTCTGCCAGTACCAAGCTGTCTTGACTATTGATGCTTTGTAATATCAATAGAAGTCAGGAAGTGTAATGCCACCAGCCTTATTCTTTTTATATAGTATTGCTTTGGCAATTTGAGGTCTTTTATGGTTCCATATAAATCTATCTATTTCACGAAAGTATGATTGTGGAATTTTGATGGGTATTGCATTAAATCTGTATATTGCTTTGGGCAGAATGGCCATTTTAACAATGTTAAGTCTTCCTATCCATGAACAGGGGATTTTTTCCACCTCTTAAAATCTGTTCCAATTTCTTTCAAAAGTGTCTTATAGTTTTCTGTGTATAAGTCTGTCACATTCTTTGTTAAGTTAGTTCACAGGTAGTCCATTCTTTTTTTTGTGCTAGCAAAAGGAATTGACTCCCTCATTTCTTATTCTGAGAATTCATTGTTTGTATAAAGTAGTGCTGTTGATTTTTGTACATTGATCCTGTAACTTTACTATATTCATTAATTGTTTCTAAGAGTTTCCTGGTGGGATCTTTGGAATTTTTTATATAAAGGATCATGTCATCTGCAAATAGTGACAATTTGACCTCTTCTTTCCCAATTTGGATACCTTTGATTCCTTTCTCTTGCCTGATTGCTGTGGTTAGAACTTCCAGTAGTACATTAAATGGCAGTGGTGACAGGGGGCATCCCTGTCTTATTCCTGATTTTAGGGGAATAGTTTTCAGCTTTTCCCCATTCAATATGATGTTAGCTGAGGGTCTGTCATATATGGCCTGTATTATGTTGAGATACTTTCCTTCTATACTTACTTTATTTAGTGTTTGGATCATAAATGGATATTGTACCTTGTCGAAAGCTTTTTCTGCATCAATTGAAATGACCATAGGTTCTTTATCTTTGATTTTGTTTATGTGGTATATCACATTGATTGATTTTCATATTTTGAACCAGCCTTGTGCTCCTGGGATGAATCCCACTTGATCATGATGGATGAACGTTTTGATGCATTGTTGTATTCTATTTGCTAATATTTTGTTGAGGATATTTGCATCTGTGTTCATCAGAGATATTGGTCTATAGTTTTCTTTTTTTGTGTTGTCTTTGCCAGGCTTTGGTATTAGGGTAATGTTGGCCTCATAGAATGAGTTAGGAAGTATTGCTTCCTCTTCAATTTTTTGGAAGAGTCTGAGGAGGATAGGTGTTAATTCTTCTTTGAATGCTTGGTAAAACTCATTGGTGAAACCATCTGGTCCAGGGTTTTTGCCTTTAGGCAGATTATGGATAGTTATTTCAATCTCTTTGCTATTGATTGGTCTATTCAGATTATCCAGTTCTTGGTTCAGTCTTGGTAGGCTATAAGTTTCTAGAAACTTGTCCAATTCTTCTAGGTTGTTAAATTTTGTGGCATAAAGTCCTTCATAATATTTTCTTATAATGCTTTGTATTTCTGTGTTATTAGTGAGTGGTAATTTCTCCCCTTTTATTTCTAATTTTGGATATTTGTGTCCTTTCCTTTTATCCGTTGATTAGTCTCATCAAGGATTTGTCAATTTTGTTGACTTTCTCAAAGAGCCAGCTCTTCGTTATATTAATTTTTTCTATTGTCCTTCTGTTCCCTAATTGCTTTAGCTCTGTTTTAATTTTTATTATTTCTTTCCTTCTGCTGACTTTGGGTTTTGTCTGCTCTTCTTTTTCAAGTTCTTTACGATGGGATGCTAAGATGTTTGCTTGTGATTTTTCTTGTTTCTTAAGATAGGCCTGTAATGATATAAATTTCCCTCTTATTACCACTTTCGCTGTGTCCCAATAATTCTGATACGTTGTATTTTTCATTGTCATGAGTTTCTATATACTTTTTAATCTCATCTTTTATGTGCCCTTTGATCCAGTCCTTTTTTAATAAGCTGTTGTTTAATCTCCATGTGTATGTGGTTTTTTCTGCTTTCCTTTTACAGTTGATCTCCAATTTCAAAGCTCTGTGGTCTGAGAATACACTTGGTATGATTTCGATCTTCTTGAATTTGCTGAGGCTACTTTTGTGTCCCAGCGTGTGGTCTATTCTTGAGAATTTTCCATGCACACTAGAAAAGAAGCTGTAGTCTCTCTTTGCGGGATGAAGTATCCTGTAAATGTCAATTATGCCCAATTGCTGTCATGTGTCATTTAGAGCTGTTATTTCCTTATTTATTTTCTGTTTGGATGATCTGTCCATGGCTGTTAATGGGGTGTTTAAGTCTCCCACTATGATTGTGTATTCATCAGTTTCTCCTTTCAAGTCTGTTAGTAGTTTCTTTGTGTATTTTGGTGCATCCTGGTTGGGAGCATATATGTTGATTAGTGTCAACTCTTCTTGTTGTTGCATTGTGTCTTTTGTCATTATGTAATGACCATCTTTGTGTTTTACTATCTTTTTTAACTTGAAGTTTATTTCTTCAGATATCAGTATGGCCACTCCTGCTTTCCCTGGTTACCATTTGCTTGGAGTATTGTATCCCATCCTTTCACTCTGAGTCTGTGTTTGTCCTTACAGCTGAGGTGTGTTTCTTGGAGACAGCATATGGATGTGTTCAATTTTTTAATCCAGTCTGTTACTCTGTGTCTTTTTATTGGTGAGTTCAGTGCATTAACATTTAGAGTGATGATTGATATGTGAGGATTTCCTGTGGCCATTACTTATTTCTTTCTTTGTTTTTGTTTGTTTGTTTATTTTTGTTTCTTTCTTATTGCCCCAACTTTGTTCCATTTTTCCTGATGTTTTGTGTCAGGCCAAAGAGCCTCCTTCAGTATTTCTTGGAGTGCTGGCCTCTTGCTGGCAAATTCCCTCAGCTTCTGTTTGTCTGAGAAGGTATTTATTCCATCTTCATATCTGAAAGAGAATTTTGCTGGATAATTTCTTCTTGACTGTAAGTTCCTCTCTTTTAAATTTTTGAATATTGGGTTCCACTCTCTCTGGACTTGTAGAGTTTCTACGGAGAAATTTGATGTCAGCCTGATGGGTTTTCCTCTAAAGGTTACAGTTCTTTTTTCTCTGGCTGCCTTGAGAATTGTCTCTTTGTCTTTAGTTTTGGACATCTTTAGTACTAGGTGTCTTGGAGAAGATCTGTTAGGGTCCAGGTATCTAGGGGACCTGTTTTCTTCTTGAACTTGGGGTTCCAGATCTTTCCATAGGTTTGGAAAGTTCTCATCTACGATTTGTTTGAGTATGCTCTCTGTAGATTGCTCTGCCCCCTCTTCTATTTTTATTATCCTGATGTTGTTTTGTCTCATGGAGTCGGATATTTCTTGCAGAGTTCTTTCAATCCTTTTGGTTCTATAATTCCTCTCTTCCTCTTTCTGAGCTGTTTCCGTGTTCTGATCTTCAATATCACTAATTCTTTCCTCCATCTGGTTGGTCCTGTTTCCTATGGCAATTACTTCATTTCTCACTTCTTTTATTGTGTTATTTATTTCTCACATTTCTGTCTCAATCTTTCTTATGTTTTGAATTTCTTTGTTAAATTGTTCTTTTTGTTCACAGAGTTCCTTTTTTATGTCGTTTATATCCTTTTTTATATTATTTATCTCAGCTATGGTGTTCTGCCAGTAGGTTTTCATTTCTCTCACATCCTTTAGAATGGCTGCTTTAAATTCTCTGTCATTTAAATCAGACCCTTCCAGGTCTAAGAAGCTGTCTACTGGGTAAATTTCATGTTCTTTCTGAGGAGTTTTAGTTTTTAAGGAATTCATCCTGTCCACTGGGTTCTTCCTCTTTGACATGAGGGCTTTATATTCAGTACCCAGATTATTGCTTTTGTGGTGTCTTGCTGTAGGGTAGACACTAGGTGGCACTGGGGGTCAAGTTTTGGGAGAGAGGTGGTTGTTTCTTGTTTCTGATCTCCTACTGTGTTTGGAGGGTATACGTATATATTCTGAGGAGAGGCCAACAAAAGGCACTCCAAGGGCAGCTCTGCCTTCTGCCCTTTGCTGGGGAAGCTGTTCTGAGGCTTGTTTCTGCTGGCTCGGGTGAATGCTATCAAATGTCTTTCTTCCTAGCCCTGATTCAGCATCTGGCTGTCTAAGGGCTCACACTGCTTTCAGAACCCTGGGGTGCTCGAGGAAACGCATGCTTCCTAAGTCCAAATCTGTCGGCCTGGCCTGAGACTGCAGGGTCGCCTTTGCAGTGGGCTGGGAACAGGAACTGCAGCCCTGTGTAGGTCTCCAGGAGGCCTAGAGCTGGGGTGTCATCTTTGCAGTTCAGAGTCCTTGCTCAGCCCTTCTACCACTCAAAAGTTCCAGAGGCTGGCTCCCAAACTCTGTCCCCAACATGCAGCTCCAAAGCTCAGCTCCCTTGCGATCTCTCCCCTTCCCCGAACTGCACTGTTCAGAATAGTCAGCAGCGATTGTGTCCTGTTGCAGTCTCTGCTCAACTTCCCTCATCCCCACTCGCCCCCTTCTCTCCAACCTTCAGGTGTTTACTTGCAATTTGTGGATTTCTCAACAGCCGTTTTGTCACTCAGTGTCCTGTTTCTTGTCTCCTGGTCTGCCGTTCAATTGTTTTCTGGGAGATGCTTTTAGGGACCTCCTCTCCAGTGCCCATCTTGCCTTCTTCCTAGATTTTTTTCCCCATAAGGTATTTCTTAATAAGCATTTCCATGTCAAATATAAGTGGATTGATTTTAGAAGCCTAATCAAACTGCTGTACTATTTACCTGTGAAAATTGAGGTTTTGGGTTCACATAACTTAATCAATTATCTGAGTTGCTAAGTCATATGTAAATGAGCTTATAGAAACAATGATAACAGCAAAAAACATTTTCTGAACATATAGCATGTGTTTTTTGAATTACAAACAGCAATGACTTAATTTATGTAGAAATAAACCCATAATAATACTTTGTCAACCATTTTGCTATTCTTTACCTATGCAGAAAGTGTTATACTTTCCATTTTATTTTATTTTGAATATTATTGTAACAATAAGAGAAGGATATTGTTATTCTTTTATAACTGGAAATATTGAAAGCAGGTTTTAAGATATTTAGTAATTTTCAAAGTTATTTTTGACAGATGATTTTAAAAAAGACCAGTAACTAAAATAAAAGTGAACTAATATTGGAATAGCTGTTGACAGCTTAGACAATTAATCAGCTTCTTTACAGGGAAAGCACATATATAATATAATATTTTTATGTATTGTTTAATGTATACCTTACAGATAAAATGCAAAATAATTATAAATTTTAATAAAAGTCCTATTAAGATAATAAAATGAATTACAAAATGTTACATATTTTTTCAAAATTGTTGGTAAAACTTCCCTTGACATATAACTGAATTGGGTACTTTAGACCTGATTAACTTTCTGACATCTAGAAAAATTATCACTGTTAGTTCTGCTTGAAAGTAATGGTTGGTATACTTTTATGTGTTCTGGTATCTTTGTGCAGTTTTTAAAAGTTTTATTGTGATAAATTCTGCTCTCTAGTAAAATCTTTATTAATCGTATAGCTAAAATTGGCTTTTGGCTTTTTGAAGTACTCTCATAAGATTCTTGTCTCCTATAAAAACAAATATAAATATTTTCTATTTTTAAAATCTCCAGATAACAAAAATTGTATACTGTTCTAAATAAATATATACAGCTTTCTGATGAATTAAATTTTTAATCCAAATACATAAGGATAGGAATTATTACATTTTATATACTATATTAGTCACAAATTAGACTTCACATGAATTGTTTTCTAATAAATCAAGCATCCTCAATTTTTCTGTAATCACAATTTAAGAAAAAGCACAAAGACTCACCCTCTAAGAAAAGCACATACTCAGTTCAAATTCCTTGTGTGACTAGTTCTCCCTGGGGCAAAGTGATTCTCTACTAAATGCTGAAGATAGTTTACTGTCATAGGAACAAGATGGATTAGGAAAACTAATGTATTTAAAAGGCAGAGACAGTGTTGTAAAATTTAACATCTTTAACTTTCTCAAAGAGGCAAGAATGTGACTTGCTGTCATAAGTAATAACATGGCTGGGAGCACAATTTACTTCTCTAAAATGGTATCAATGAGGAATCAAATTAATAACAGACAAAACTAAAAAGTAAATCTGGACTTCTCCACTGATTTTGCATAAGTAATTACACATAATTTTTCTGCATATTCATACTCAACTACAAACTTTTAATGGATTTGAGATAAAATTACAGAACAGACATATGCATATATTTAAATTCTTTCAAAAACAGAATTGCTTTATTTCAAGAAAAAAATTATAATTTATATTCATTATTGTTGCCAACTCACTGTCTTGTTAGCACTTATCAAGTTATCTTGTATTTTGAAATATTGCTACAACGCTGAAAAAGGCAATAGATCACAGTAAGGTGGTTTGAGTGTAACTTTGCTCCACAACTTTCTAGCTGAGACAAGTGAATGAAAGGCTTTAACCTTTATTTCTTCATTTGTTAAACTAAGATAATAGTGCAATGACATGATAAAACTTGAGTGAAGATTGAGTGGAAATCAGTAACATGCTCTTGGGAAATAATGGGCAATATAAAAATAGTGGCTATAATCACAAGTGTTTCCTTTATTATATGTAGAAAAATATGTATATATTACATACAAGTAACCTACAATAGTTTAAATTTATTCTTTTTAAATTCCCTTTCTTGTTTGTTTACTCATAACCATTCTCTTGCCTTGTTTACCCAGTAGTATTTAGCAATAAAGTGTATCCACTACACTTTACAGAGTTGATATACAACTCTGTGGAGGATTTTACCATGTACGTTCAAATACAGGGCCTGGCACAAATAATGCCTCTTTTTTATGAGCTCGTAAGCTACACGAAATCTTTTACTAGAAAATCCTAAGCATGTATGGTTATGATTTTTAAGTAAAATCATAACTCCAGTCCTGTTAATTCTATAATCCATACAAAATAATTTATTACAAAATCATAATCATGTATAGTTATGATTAGGTAATAAAATTGTAACTCAAGTCAGAGTATTTTCTCTGCCAGACCCTGCATATAAAGTTTTTAGTTTTATAGTTTTACAAAAGTAGAATTGTTTTATTTATATTATGCTACTTCTTTCGCTGAAGAGCAATTTCTGGAAATTTCTCCAGGTTACCTGAGATATCTTATAATTACTTTAATGACTGCATAGTATTCTCTGGAATATGCATAGTTGAGTCAGTCTTTCACTGAATGCTGAACATTCATTTGTTTTAAACTTTTATCTCTGTTACAAAGTTGGATACTAATACTAAAATGTTAAATTTTAATAATTTGTGCTTTATTTTGTAAGCTACCACACCAGGCTTGAAATTTCTGTGTTGAAATGCACATGCTTATTTAGTTTAAACTGATGATTCTGTGGAGTCTACACTAAAATGTAAGCTCCAAGGAGCTGTGTGGCCATTTAACAATAAATATGATATATCCAAAGTATTCAGAAAAGTATCTGGCATAATCTGTTATTATTCAGCAATGTATCCAAAATGCTTAGAATAACACCTCCAACTTATTATGTTCAATATATATTTCTTGAGTAAATGAACAAAAAATACATTATTTCTTATATCACAACCAATGTGATATTCTTTTTCCCTATTCCCACTACAACTAGACTTTATAATTCTTTTATATATTAAAATTTTTTATGACTCTGAGAACATAAAATCTACCTTATTATATTTATTTTATATTTTTAATGTATTTTAGCATCTTATTATTTTCATTTTCAATTTGGATTTGTGAATTATTAATTATAATTCTATATATTATATATTATTTATATTATAATTCTATAAATTATATATTATTTTATTTTATATGATACCTTGTCAATATTTAAGAAAGTTTGGTATTATTATAGAGATGGTTATCTTTCTTGCTTTATGAATGTATTATATCTACCATTGCATATTGACTTTATGATATTCTTTTCAAAATAAATATTTGATTATTGTGGCTTGTTTACTACATTGTATAATATTTGTATTAGCTAAATTACTCAAACCATAAATTCTTATAATAAATGTGTATTTATTCTTCATTAAGTGTCATTTGAGTAACTCACCTTGGAAATTTAACTCTTGTCTCTGATGCAATACAGAAGTCCTCATTAGAATAAACTAAAAATTACAATTAATTCTACTGATTAGATTCTACTTCTTTAGCTGAAACTTCCTTGGTATATTTTAAAACAATTTAATTTGTCATTGTCAAATATGAGTCATTAATATGCTTCTCTTAATATGTCTTAATTTATTTATTTCTGAAAGTTAAAATATTTTCTTTATATTTTTATTCCTTGTTTTAACAATATGCCCTACATTTTCTTTTTTTTTTTTTTTTTTTTTTTTTTTTTTTTTTTTTTTTTTTTTTTTTTTTTTTTTTTTTTTTTTTTTTTTTTGGTATGTGGGTAGCTCCCTGACTGGGAGTCGAACCCAGGCTGCAGCACTGACAGTGCCAGCGCCAAAGCCTTAAACCCCTACACCATCAGGGAAATCCCACCCTACATTTTCAATGTCAAGTTTTTAATTTTCTAGAGTTTTCTTATTCAAATAGTTGTTGCTAACTTCATTTTATCAATGGAAAAAGTTAAACAGATTAGGAACAAAATTTACTTTTGTAAAAGTAATTTGTCTTGAAATGACAATGCTTAAAATAAATACAAATATTTATTATTTTTGCATAATAAAATGTCCTTTTGTATTATTTTTAATTTGCTTCTAGATTTATTTTTATAGCATTAATAGTTTTTAATTAAAGATTAAATTATCCTCTAGAAAAATAAATTTTTAAATATAAACTTTTATATTTATTTAACAACTTATGAAACTGAAATGCATATAAATTTTACTGTGCCTGTGTATGTATGTGTTTATAAACACATACATTGGTATATACATATTTATATGAGGACTGTCTGGAGATTATTCGGTCCTGTAATAATAAAAATGTGGGCATTTATGGATAGATTTTTCTCTGACAGCTCTCATACATACATGTATATACGTACTAACATACAGATTTCATTTTGATGATGTAACGGTGATAATATAAAATTTGAATTAACAGAAAATCAGTTTTTTATGGCCTTCATCATTATATATTGTGTTTGTTTCAGATATGCTAAATTAACCAGTTTAATTTTTTTTAATACTCTTTTGAATACTGTCTTCTAGAATTGCATACAAAAAATAATAAATTTCAGAAGAAATGAAAATAAGTAGTGAAATTAATATTTTAAAAAGTTTCATGGCATCATATTGGAAATACATTATATAGGACACAGGGAATACAAAGATTTTATAGTGATTATACAGCAGAGTATTATTATATATATAAATCCCCTTACCCAAAATATCTATTTCTTTTTTTACTTACCCATAGTTTGATGGGTCAACCTCAGAAGTGAAAACACATTTCTGAGACTTTTAGGATTTATTTATTTATTTGTTATTCATTATATAAATATTTATTGAAAATAAGCGCTATTGTAATTTTTGGAAATTATATGGTGTCAGTCCCCAAAGGGTTAAAGCCAAGCTCACTGTAAAGAATTATAGCTAGGTCCTCCATAAAGGGTTAAAGCCAAGCCCGCCACCCAGGTTTAACCTTACCATACTCAATCCATGTCCAGGGATGAGGAATTCCTGGGACTGACATTTACTGTGCATGTACCGCCTTATGTAACCATGAAAACCCAAACAACTGCTACTGGGCAGATGTGGAAAGATGCCACTTTTGTTTGAATACGTGTATATAGTCCCAGGTGTGCAATACAGGGTCTTGCTCACTGGCTTGTTTATGGACCCCACATGTTAGTTTCATGTGTGTTTTCCAACTGGGTATACCACCGGTTCAAACTGCCCAGTTTAAAAACCTTGGCAATGACATTTGGCAGAGTAAGCAGGATGAGGTGAATACTACCCACAGCACCTTTGTGGGTCCCCAGGTGGGAGAAATGTGACCTCCCATCTTTTTATGGTACCCAGTGGTCACATATCTGGCCACATGGATGGCCCCAGAAGGTTATGATGAGACAAGGCCCATACCTGAAGATATCAAGAAGGCCCTAAAATCTATGGAACCGTACATTCCGCCAGCACACTTGGAGGTGGCTGGCCGTGTAACCTGGATGCTTCTGGTTGTTCTGTGGCATGCCAGCCAGGAGATACAGGAGTAAGGTCATCAGGTACATCAGTTGCAGCTCCAGAAAAAAACCCTGGAAGAATGCCCGGTGGCTGCTAAATGTATACTGCCGGCTCGCACACTCCTCCATGGTGGCCTCCAGGGCAGGTAGCCTGATACCTATTTTGCAGGTTTGCCCCTTAGTACTACAAAAGGTAAAGCTGGAGCCACTGATGGGGCCAGGGGATCAGCCACAGGGAGCCCCTCAGGCCAAGCAGCATACGACAATGACTGCACACTCACCTGTTGAATTATGGAAATTGACATAGCAGGTATGACAAAGGGCTAGGGAAAGAGTACCAGGCTGGCTATTTAGATTATGGGGCAGAAGAAACAGAGCTGCCCCCTGATGAAATGACTCAACTGACTCCCATTACGATATTCCCCTCCTCAAGACAAAGGCTACAAAGTGTTGTTAATGGTGGCTGCCCAAATGGTTTGGGCAAATGCCAATAAATTGCCTGAGACTGTGAGCAACTGGTCCACGTACTTAGACCTGATGTAAATTATATGGGAGATGGGCATGCGACAGATGATGTTTTGGATATGCTACAATGGCCCTAATGAGGAGGTTTTCACCACTAGCAGGCAGGACCTCATCCTAGTCCCAGAAATTTTTGGTACTTTGGTGGCTTTTTTGGCTTCCTGTGAAGATCAGCAGGTGCATGAAATAACAACTGCTCCTGCTTGATTGGGGGATGTTAAAGTGAAACAAAACAAGGAAGGTGGCCAGGTGAGGCTGCTACAAGGCCCCAAGGGGCCCACACACAAAGGATGACCCCAAAAGAGAGAAACTCAAAAGGGTGACATTCAATCTGCATTAGAAGTAAGCCAAAAGCAGATGTAATTTTATCTTTTAGCTATGAGGGTAGCTGCAGAGAAAACAGAGCAGCAGCTTACAAAACTACTGCTGGCTCTTTGGAAGCAGCTAAAACCTCTGCAGCAGTTTACTCCCCTGTCAGCTGCTACACATCTGATTTAGAATTGAGACTGACTGATTTTTACCCAGACTAGGGACCTAACAGAGGTACCCAGCTAATGGGGAATCTGGGGGACCAGAGACCACGTGTTAAACTCACTATGTACTGGTCCCCTCACAATTTGCAGCGGGTACTAGCCCTTGTGGACACTGAAGTTGATAGCACTTTGATGTATGAAAATCTTGATCACTTTAGCAGTCTTATGGCCATCATGGGGGTATATAGTGGCTGGATGATACAGGTCAAACAAGTAGTTGTGATCCTGTACATAGCATGATTGCCCCTACAAGATGATAAGTTCTATTTCTTCCCTATTGCAAAATATATTCTAGGGTTGGATATGCTGCAAGGATTGGCAATCTTGATGACAATGTGACAATTTTACCTGCATGTATAAGTGGTAAAGACTATTGTTTGGGAGTACCTCCATCATGTCCCTTTGGTATTGCCTCAGGCACCCATGTTGTGCATACAAAGCAATATTGGTTACTTGGAGAAAATGAAGAGATTGACTGTACCTTTCTCAAGCTTGAAAAAGCCCAGATAATCCACTAAAAGTATAGTCCTTACAATTTCCTGTATGGCCAATGAAAAAACCTGATGGCTCCTGGCCAATGACTGTGAACTATTGGAAGCTAAACAAGATGACAACCCCATTGCATGCAGCAGTGCCTAGTGTTATAGATCTTATGGACAAACTCACACATGAACTGGGACAATATCATTATGTTGTAGATTTGGCAAATGACTTTTTCTCCATACAGTGCCAGAGAGTCAAAAACAGTTCACCTTCATGTGGGAAGGACAACAATAAACTTCCATGGTGCTTCCCTAGGGATATCTGCACAGTCACACCCCGTGCCACGGACTGGTGGCTCAAGACAGCCACCTGGTGGAAACCAGCAGGGGTGCATCTCTTCCATTATATTGACGATGCAATGTTAACCTCTGATTCTCTTACACAGCTTGAGACTGCAGCCATTAGTCTACAAGAATCTCTGGAGACCTGGGAGGTGGAAGAGCGTGGTCAATGAAGACCAGGTCCAAGGGCCTGGGTTGTCTGTCAAATTCTTGGAAGTTGTCTGGTTGGGTAAGACTAAGGTTATGCCAGAGGCAGTCATAGATAAGATACAGGCATATCCCCAGTCAACAACTGTAAAGCAATTCCAGACTTATTTGGGTTTGTTAGGCTATGAGAGATAGGGATTATGGCAAAAACATGGAAATCGTAAAGTGCCCTTTGATTTTTGCTCTCAATTGTAGAAAGGGGCAAAAGCCCACTATTCCCTTATAGAGAAACAGGTAGCTTATTAATGGGGTGTATCCCTGACACAGGCACAATGTCAACAAGCTGTACAAGATTGCCAGGCTTGTGCAAAACAGCACCAACACTAGTACCATCCCCTGCGAGAACTGGATGTTGTGTTGAGAAATGAGCAGCCCTTTCAGGAGTGGCAAGTGGACTATATTGAGCCCTTGCCAACAGATAATGGTTGTCAATATGGCTTCATAGCAATGGATACAGGAACAGATTTAGGATTTGCCTGGCCTATGACTGCAGCCACCCAAGAACGTACCTTCACTGGGCTTGATCAACTGAGCACTACTTATGGGACACCTATGGTAATTAGCAGTGACCAGGGCAGTCATTTTACTGGATACTAAGTACAGGTTTGGGCTTGTCAAAATGATATTTGTTGGTAGCTGCATGTACCTTACCAAACCCAAGCCACAGGTACGATAAAACAATATTATAATTTATTAAAGAAAAAATAGGTCTTGGGCTCCAGGTTATGCAAATCTAATCTACCCAGTGCAGTTAGACTATTGAATAAACCACCCCGACACACTGGTTTGTCCTCATTAGACAAAGTTGTTCAAGGTTCATCCTGTGTTTAAAACATATGTCCTAACCCTGCTGACCCACACATGATGCCAAAAGTATATAATGGGTCTCAACTCCTCCTTGCTCCTGACTCATTGGCACCAGCAAAACAAACCTTATGGTCATAGTCTTGGCCACCAAGGCATCACGTGAATCTTGTTTGGCTCTAATAAAACCTTGGGCTATTGGACTCAAAAAAGGATTGATCTTGAAATAATGGTTGGGGTGCTGGCTCTTCTCTGTACAGGTGACTCCACCAGAGAGGGCCAGAGGTCCTATACTAAAAAAAAAAAATTTGTCCTTGCCTTCTGGCCTCTTCTTTTGTATTTCATCACCCCATGAGAGCAGCCTTGGCCCCAGACTTTTGGGGAACTAATCTGGTATCATAGGCCCAGGGCAAAGCCCTTACTGGCCACATTGTTCACAAAGTAGACACATTGCCTGTATTTTACCTGAGGGCAAAGATTTTCCTTTAATGATGTCACTATCTGCTTTGTCTTACCACCCAGGCTAATGGCAGGCAATAGTATCCCGTCCTGGACACATACTTTTGCTCAGGCGCGTAATGTTTCCCAGAGTTGGATCTGCACAAAATACTGGTAGGGGCAGCTGAGGGATTTCCATGAAAGATTTCCCAGCTTCTCTAAACAACTGATGTGGTTATGTATATGGAACAGCACATTTGATGGGACCAACGTTACTGGGCGATAGACAATTTGCTCCAAAAGGACTATAATAACCAACTCTCTTTGTTTGGTTATGCAATAACTAGTGGGTGGGGTTGGATGGTTGGGGAACATGTGAAACTATGGGAACAAGTCCCGTTATGTATTAAAAACATCACTCAGCTGCTAACCACACAACCGGTTGGATACTCCCATACTTGTGTCAAAACATTACCCCTGTGTTGGCTCCTTGCACTAGGTGGAAGAGAGCCTGAAATGCTGATGTTCATCCCACAGATATCCTTCCAGCTGGATACCTGTGGGTTTGTGGACACCATGGATGACCTTACTTACCTGCAAGTTGGACTGGCTGATGAACATGGGGTCACCCTTTCATTGCTGGTCAAGTACTGGTGACCCCTTCTCAATTGCCTACTAATTGAGATGCTATGTATCACCTCTGGCATTGCAAATATAGAGCCACTGGATGTTTCTACCTTTTTGCTCTGGCCCTGCCAGAGACTGCTGTCATAGGTATAAAATTACCAGTAAAAGTTTAGCAGTGTGTACTGCTGAAGCCCTAAATGCTACTTAACAGGCCTTAAGCCTGTTATTACATAAAACAGCACAAATGCATAAAGTTGTGCTACAAAATCAGATGGCTTTAGATTTATTGACAGCCCCGCAAAGTGGCACATGTACTATTTTGCATGTGAAATGTGTAAATATATCCCAGATCATGCTGACCACATTCAAACAGCCCTGGCTGAAATGGACACGGAGGTACAAGTCATTGCCTTCTCCATAAAAAATGCATTTGTATTAGTCATATCTCTCAGTGAACAGTATCAAAAATAAATTAGAATCAGTAAGAGTGGAATATCTACTGAAAAATATATAGAAAGCATGAAAATGTATATTATGTTTTCATAAATAACTCTCTCTTTCTAGGTAGCTAGATCAATCTTTGTTCTCTATATATGTAATTTATCTACAGAATAATGGTTGCATTTTATCTACAGAATGATTATAATTTATTTAGAGAATATTATATAATGGTTATTGTTATCTATCTACAGAAAACTGTAGCTATCAAAAAAATGTGCATCTTCAAATTATACAACAAAATTATTTGCTTAATATTCTCTCATTTTGAGAACTTTGTAATTGAAATACATAGGAGAGTCAGCTTCCCAATTAGATTTGATTTTGCCCTAATTTAATGTTATGATTAATGTATTAACTATCAATCAGGCCGAACAACTTCGAATGAATACAAAGCAGAAAAATTGTTTCAACTACATTAATTTCCAAATCCATGCAGCATTTTTAGTGCTATAGTTATTTTCTCAAAGACACAGAGATTTTGACAAATTTGTGGGATAATCTTTATTTCTCTTGCAAACAAAATGCATTTCACTCTAATAATTGATCCCTTCCTTTCAGATGCTAATTAATTCTCTTTGAATAACTGTAGTTATTTGATTCAGTGTCACAGACATTGATTTTTAAAATTTCATTAGTACATGAACTTAAAATCCAAATATAGACTTTTTTATTATTTCCTTAATAATAATAATACCTCATAATTCCAATAAACTTAGTCAAATGTGTTATAAATTCTTTTAATTTTCCCCAGATGCATTGTCCTCTTTAAGCAGTTACTTACTTGGTAATTCCTTGATATTAACAACATACTTCAAGTATAATATACTTAATAAGTAGAAAAGACATTTAAATTGAATAGTTACACCATGTATCCTTAACTAAGACTGTTGCTTTTCATAATTTTGATATAAATGCATAACATTGTTTTAAAGTATTTTATGTACCACACATATTTATAAAAACACTTATTTCTAACCAATATTATATTGAAAGTTCCTAAAATTCAGAAATTTTACACCAAGGTTGTTTTTCTTATTTATGTTATTTTAGATTTATTGATTCTTCTTTTCATTGGGAATATGAAGCCTTACATATAAGAGTTCACAGTAATTTCATGCTCTGTGTGTTTCAGTCTCTTTATACTAGTGAACTCTTTGAAAATATTTTTAAGTTACATCATTCCACAATTTATGAGACACACACCACTTTACATAACTCACATATCTAACATAGAATGTGAATAGATTTTCTAAAATGGCATACCAATCTTAATTTAAATAGGTTGTTTTTTTGTTTTTGTTTTTTTTTGCAGAGGTAGTTCCCTGGCTGGAAATCGAACCCAGGTTGCAGTGTTGGGAGCACCGAAGCCTAGCCACTACACCACCAGGGAACTCCCCGAATCAGTTATTTGTATATTTTAATGTTTTTTTTTATTTTTAGAACTTAATAACACTGTGTATTTTAGATCTTCAAAGATGACTACTCAAAGACTATGACTCCTATATAAAGCATATGAAAATAATTGAGTTTATGAAAGAAAATAAAAAATAAATTAAAACAGTAACTAAGCAATGTAAATTGATAATCATTTTATTTTATTTAATTCATAAAATAATTTTCTGAGAATCTACTTATGTACATGCATTACTCTACAGATGTGTTGTCTAATGCAATAGCCATGAGGCACATGCAAACGCTGAAACACATGAAATGTAGCTACTGCTATAGAGGAATGGAATTTTCAATTTTATTTTATGTTAACAATTTAATTTAAATTTGAAATTTAAGTTATATAAAATAGATTTTTTCATGTAAAAACACTTTTTTTGGTATAACTACATGTCACCTTAATTATCTCATTGTCTGATAATATGGTTGTATTATAATGTTTCAAGTGCCTGCATAGTTTTCAATGTTACACATAAACATATCACTGTTCTAGTAGGTATCATTGTATTGTTTCAATTGAAATGATTCTTTTTAATATATGGATTTAAATTGTAATACATTTATTTAAATATTTCTTGTAGTTAGCACAGGTTAGCAGAATACCTATGTGGTTGGTTACACTTTAATATTATAATTGTAAATACTAATTATTTTGCAAGTTTTTATTATACTTTTTAAAATTATAATAAAATTAGATTATATTTTTCATGTAAGCAAATATGTATGATCAGAATTGTGATTTCTTTTTTACTTCCATCTCTACTTTTCACCTCTGTCTTGTAGGTCAGATCCCCCTGAAGATTCTTGAAAGTGGAAGTAGCAAAAGAGTGAGTGGAGGCATGAAGAAAAGGGAGAAGGAACAGTTGCCATTAAGATGAAAAACAATCTGGGGGAATTGGAAAGATAAATGGGAGTCTTTTTAAATTCCTCTTGGGAAGGGAGAAAAGAAGTTTTCTTTTGGCTAAGGTGAGTAGGAATTAACCTGTAGCCCCTCTAAATCTGTCTCTTCTTTATGGGAAGAATCCAAGTTAAGGGCGGGGTCTCACTCCAATCTAGGCCAGTTCACTTTAGGGACTTAACTTGAAACAATCGGTCCTTTGTAAATCTAAAACAAACTTTATTTCTAATACAGTATTTAGTAGGGATAGAAGAACTGGTACCACCATCAGAGCATTAAATCAAAAAATGACTAGAAGAAGGTATGTACTAATTTCATGACCAATAGAAATTAAAGAACACTTTATTAGTTGAGTTAAAAAATTAAATAAAATAAAGTAGACAATATTAAGATGTATTTTCCACAAACATATACTTAATTTGATGAGTATTCTTTCAAAATTTAAAAAGTAAAAAGAATTAATTGCCTGCAACTAGAAATACATGTTTTATAAACATTTCAAAACAGAATTGTATCTCATATGTTTAACAAATCTATAAAACAGTTTGAATTGTTGATAAACTAAAAGAAATTCATTTTTTGATGGAAAAATGATTAAAGAAATGATTATTACACTTACAGAAAACTTCAGAAAATTATAAACAAAATACTGGAAGATATTACAAAAGTGAATGATTTCAATTGAGCTATGAAACAACTGTCTATAAGATACAAGATCTTTCTAATGATATTAAAGATAAATTGATTTAAAATTTTAAAACTGTAAGTATTGTTTTCAGTCTTAAATGAGACATGAGATATAAAATAGTCCACAGTTAACACTTTGATAATATGTTTTTTTAATTTTATAAGGAAATGCTGTCAACCTGTAGCCTAAATTATTGAAATTGTGGTATAGATATATTTGTATCTATAAAATATGTCAAGAAACAGTATTTGCTAGATATGAAAAAAATTTTTCATTATGATGGGTAGTATTCCAGTTGCATTAGATAAAATTCTAGATTTATTGGAATTATAAGACAATAGACTGAGTTTTCATTATTGCTTCATTTCACTCTTAGAAACACATTGAAAACATATTTGTGCTCGATTTTGTGAAGCAAACTTAATAAAACATGTAATAGATATTTTTCAGTTGTTAAAATTATTTAGTATATACATTTAAATGTATAAATAATTATGTTTGTTAAAGTTTTGAAAGAAATAGAAGACAATTTAATAATCATGTTTATTGTCAATATTGTTTTATCACTGGTAGCAAAGTTTTACACAGATTTATACTACTGTGATTTCCAATCAAAACTTCTTAAAACAAGACAAATCCTCACCAATATTTAATTATTCAGTTATTAAGGACAAAAATATGGTCAAATAATGTATTATAATGTATGTAAAGAGAGTAATGTGAAGTTTCAAATAAGAAAGACTCCTAATTGTAACCTAGATATGCAAATACTTTTAAAATATATAAAAATTAAATGTTTTTACAATACAAATCTCTAATAATGACTCAGATATTTTTCTAACTTGGTTAAATATGCAAGGTACGTTCATTGTAATTGAAAGCATTATGTGAATTAACTGCAAAACTACTTTTGAAAAAAATTTTGGAGAATTATCTGCTGATATTGATAAACTTAGAGTTGATTTGAAACCATTAAATGCCTACTTAAATTTTATGTTCATGCTACTGAGTTGCTACAAAAGTTCTTAAATTAATTTAATTTGGGAAGGCATATTCTTAAAATTAATATGCTTCAGAATCAAAGTCAAATCAATTTTATAAAAACAAATGAACCTATTTTGTACATGCAAATGCAAATATTAAAACAAATGATTCTTTGGTATTGATTTAGATACTGGAAACTTCTAAGTATGTTTGGAACAACTTGTTATTCATTATCAACCTACCTTGCTATGTGAAGTTACTTCCTCAAATGTAAATTTATAAATCTAAATAAAAGTATTTTGATGAAAATATAGTAGTTTAATTAAATAAGTTGCACATGAATAAAATAATATTGGCTATCAAAGTCTTGCTATTTTATAAAAGCATTTTATTTTATTCCTTGGGATAGAAATATTTTTAATATATTGGGTTTAAAGTAACATATTCACAGTAATTTTGAAATGACATATGTTGTTCAGATTATTTTTCTATTGAACAATGTTTCTGAAGCAAGATTATCAGTTTGAGGTAAACACCTATGTGAACTATTCCAATGATATTCATGAACATTTTGAACTGGAAATAATTATCAGGACAACAAAAATCCAGAGATGTTCTGTGATACAGGGTATTCATTTATTTTATAATTGCTTGGTTCAATAATCATGAACATTTTTAAGTTAAAAAAACTGTAAAGATTATATTACATGTAAACAAATTAAAAATCTCTAAGAATAAACATAAAATTGTTTAACTTATTCAAAAAATGAGTTATTCAGATTTACTTATTTTATTCACTATTTTAAAAAAGAGGACTAATTTTTCATAAGTTGCCATAGTCACATTTATAAGCCAAAAATAGAGAAATAATGTTTTCTATATCCATCTCTCTCTTATTATTTTAAAAATGGCTACATACTGAAAAGCATTTTTCAGTTAATTTCCATTACAATTTCTTTAAACGCTAAATTCATAATGATTTTTTGAAGTATCATTTGGAAATGAATTTATACCTTTGCTTTGAAATTATGCATAATTTATAAATAAATTTTTTTCAGAATAATGCATATATGTATATGTTTTTTTGGTTCCGTTATTTTTTATTTCTTAGTTGTGAAGAGAAATAAAAACACTTTTTAGAGTACTACCTCATGTAACAAGAATAAGAAAATTAAATCTGCAGGAAAAATAGCAATAACCATTCACTCATATAAGAATAATAAACCAGATAGCTCATTTTCATGCTACTTCTATAAGAAATCTTAAAAGAGAATGTCATTACCTAGAAGAAATCTACCAGTGCTTTATAAAATTGTTTATTACTAACTTTAGCTTTCTGAGGAGTCAATATAATCCTATCATAGTCAGCATAAAATAAGATTTTCTGATAAGGCACATAGATTTTCATTAAATTCACTTCAAATTTTTCCTCAAAATGTTAATGTATGCAGTCTTATTTTAGTAAATTACATTTAAAATAATATATATAAAGTAAGTTGTAAGACAATGTAATCTTTTTATTTCAAAGCTAAATACTGATTCAATAAATACATTTTAAAATATCTATTCCTGGAATACAACATATCGGGGGTTTTTTTATTGTTTTACTTGTTAAAATCTAAAGTTTAATTTGAGAGAAAAATGAATCAGCATTGAAAATGGTAGAGCCTGAGGCATTGCTGGAAAAGACTTCAAGATTTTGGTTTAGAATTATGTGTTTAGTCAGAATAAATTTAACTTGTGTCATTTCTCCTCTTGTTAAATTGTTATCAAAAGAAAAACATATTTGTATGATCAATGCTTTACTCACCATAAGTATTAATGTGTATGTATTTTCACCTGTGATAATATTTTTAAATGACTGAAAAGGAATTTTTGACTTCAAAATCTTTACTACTATTTGGCAGTATTACTGATTGTGAGAGGCTATTTAGAAAAATGTAAGACATATCATAGAAAACTCTAAATTGAGTTGCTTATCACACTTTTTGGGGGTACTTTTGGTATTCATAAGTCAAAGTTGCATGATTGTCATAATAAATTTAGTTTATAAAAATATGCATTCTCATAATAAATTTAATGTAATTTGTAATAGGATCAAAAAGAGTATGATTAATGCTAGTTATACAATGACATTAATTTTCACTTTATAAACATCATGAACTTTAGAGATTTATTTATTTATTTATTTATTTATTTATTTATACATTTGAGATTTATTTTTTGAGGTACAAAGATGAATAAAACAGAGAACCCCAAAGAACTGATATTATCTTCTGAAGGGTGGGGCCCCTTGTAGTACAAACTTATCTTGTTAGGTATTTGTTCTAGGAATTCATCTGCATCAGTGTACCAGCTAGTGTTATTGTGAGAGGCTGTTTGGCTTCAGTACATTTTTAGAGACTTTTGCAATGTGTTTGCCCATGATAGACAATTTACATGAACATCAAATGGCCTGACAAGGCATCTGTCCTCATGGTGCTGAGTGTTGTGCAGTTTTTGATAAAAAACGGCATGACGCCCAAGCCTCAAGCTCCCTGTTTACCCAAATTCACCCTGAGTGATGCTCTTTTTGTTTCCACAAATGAAATATGTCCTATAAAAAATCCCAAAACATTTTGCCAATGTGAAAAAAGTGACACACAAAACAGCAGGAATACTAAAAGGCATAAAAACTGACGAAGGTCAAATTCTGTTGTGAGCAGTGGAAAATGTGTTTTAATAGGTGTATTCATCAAATGGAGAGTATTTGAAGGTGACTGAAGTTTAAATGTAAAAATAAATACACAATTTTTTTGTATATTAAATTCTGGTTTTTTGAGGGGGCTCCCTTTCTAAAGTTTGAGGAGAATTGGTATTAATTTTTTTAATATTTGTTAAAATTCAACTGTAAAGTCATCTGGTCTAAGACTTCTGTTAATTGGGAGCTTGTTAATTATTTATTTGATTTCCTTCATAGAATTGGTCTGTTATAATTTTTTATTTCTTCTTGATTCAGCCTTGAAAGATATGCTTCTAAAAATTTATCCATTTTTTCCATATTGTCCAATTTGTTGGCACACAGTTAGTTGCTCACGGTATTTTCTTACAAGACTTGTTTTGTGGCCTAACATGTAGTTTATCTTGGAAAATTGTTCATGTGCACTTGCAAAGAATATATATTCTATTGATTTGGGCTGAAATGCTTTAACTATATCAATTAAATCCATCTTGTCTAGTGTGTCACTTAGGCTGCCATTTTTTTGTTATTTTCTATCTGGAAGATTAGTTTATTGGTGTCAATCACCTACTATGATTGTGTTACTATTGATCTTTGCATTAATGTCAGTCTATTTGCTTTATACATTTAGGTCCTCCTATGTTGGGTGCATAAATATTTTCTAGGGTGACATCCTCTTGATGGATTAATCTCTTTATTATTATGTGATGTCTTTTTGTGTCTCTTATTATTGTCTTCACTTTAAAGTCTATTTTGTTTGATATAAGTATTGCTAACCCAGCTTTTTTATTTCCATTTGTTTGAAATACATTTTGCCACCTGTTTACTTCCAGTCTGTGTGTGTCTTTTCAGGTGAATTTATAGTAGACAACATATGCATGGGTCTCCTTTTCTTATGTATTCTGCCACCCTATGTCTTTTGCTTAGAGTATTTAATTTATTTACATTTAAAGTGATTGTTGATTGGAACATAGTTATTACCATTTTTTAATTCATTTTTTTCTGGTTTTATGCTACTACAGCATTTTTTAAATCAACTGTATACTGCATAGTGATGGGACAATAATATAACTTACAAAATCCTCATTCTGATATATCTGGTTTCTATCTGACACCATGTACGTTATAGTTATTATGTGTCATATAGACTTTATGTACTATGCTGCACTTTACATCTCCGTGACCATCCAGTGACTATAAATTTGTACCTCTTGATTTCTTCCTCTCCTTCATCCACCCCTTTAGCCCTCTGTTCATCACCTTAAATCCAGCACTCATCTGACACCACAGCAGTCACTGTGAAATTATTTATTATATTCCCTGTTATACCCTATATCCCCATAACTATTGCTTTGGAACAACAAAACTGAACTTTCCATTTTTTCCCCTTATTTCATCCACTCCCCCAACTTTCCTCTAATCTAGAAACAAACCACAAGTTTTCTATATCTATGAATCTGTTCCCATTCTTTTTGTTTATTTTTTCCTTTGGATTTTACCCATAGATGAAGTCAATTTGCATCTGTATTCTGATGTTTGACACTCCAATCCATGTAGTACCCTGTATGTTTTTTGGTTGGAGCTTTTAATCTGTTTAACTTGAAAATAACTGTTGATAGATATGTAGCTATTGACATTTTATTATTCACAATTATTGCTTCCCCCACCCCTCATTTTAAATAATGTCTCTCTAACATTTTTTTGTAGTACTGGTTTGGTGGTGATAAACTTCAGCATTTTCTTGTCTGGGAAGCTCTTTATCTGTCATTCATTTTGAATGATGCCTTGCTGGATACATTATTCTTGATTGCAGATCCTTAGTTCTCACCATGTTGAATATTTTCTGCCAATCTCTTCTGGCCTGCAAAATTTCTGTTGAGAAATCTGCTGACAGTCATATGGGTTGTCATATGTTTCTATTTGCCTTTCTCTTGCTGCTTCTAATATTCTCTCTTTGTCTTTAATTTTTGCCATTTTAATTATAATGTGTCTCAGTGGGGGCCTATTTGGGTTCTTGTTTGGGTCTCTCTGTAATTCCTGGGTCAGCTGAGAGAAGTTTTCAGTCATTATTTCTTCAAATAAGTTCTCAATCTCTTGCTATTTCTCTTCCCCTTCTGGTACTCCTATGATGTGAATGTTGTTATCCTTGATGTTTTCCCAGAGGAATCTTAAACTATCGTCATTTTTCTTCAGATTCTTTTTCTCTTTTTTGTTGTTCTAATTGGATGTTTTCTGCTACCTTTTCTTTCAAAGCACTGATTTGCACTTATTCTTCATCTAGTCTGGTGTTTTCTTCTATTTAATTCTTCATTTCATTTATTGTAATCTTTATCTTTGCCTGGTCTTTTTTTATGCCTCCTATGTCTTTCCTTATGCTTGCTATCTCTCTGTTGAAATTTTCACCAGGTTCCCTGAGCATCCTTATAACCTGTGTTTTGAGCTCTGTCTCTGATAGGTTGTTTGCCTCCATCTTGTTTTCTGGGATTTTCTGCTCTTCTTTCTGTTGAGAAGCATTTTTTTGTTTTGTTTTGTTTTCTCCATTTGGCTGCCTATCTGTTGATATTTTGCTCCTTGACCCAACTTACTGCCACAGTTTTTTTCTGGGGCTCACTGACCAGGAGGAGATGGAGGGGATGTAGGTCTACAAAGCCTGGTGGGGGATGATGATCAGTGACTTCGTTTCTGCCTTGTACTGTAAGCTGAACATGCAGTACAGGTTTGGGCCTCTTCTGAATTTGTTTTGTCCTGAGTTCTCTGCACTTAGTTCTGATATTTGTTGTTTATATGCTGTTCCTCCCTCAGATCAGGTGCCCCACGAGGAGGGACTGCTTGTGGCCAGAGAAGTGCACTCTCAGCCTTTTTTCTTCTCTTTCCCAGCCAGAGAGAGGTCGGGCTGTGGTTTCTCACTGCCCTCATCACACACCCTCTGATCAGAAGCGGAGTAAAGTTGGGCTCCAGTGTCTTGAGGCACCTGATCTGTACCTCCTGGAGGCCAAAGTAAGGTCTGTTTCACAGCCCCAGCCTCTGAGCCTCTTTCTCTCTGACCCATGGACCAGGTGAGGTTTGGAATGCTCTCCTAGCACCTTCTTCCTCCTCCTTCCCCCAGTTGCAGATGCCCCCACCCCACGTTTTTTACATTTGCCCTTTTCTCTTCCTTGGTTTGCCCCTCTTAGCCCACCTGCAGTTACTTTGATGTAATGAGTGTGTCTGTTAGCTATGTGTTTGATTTGTGTAGGAAATCCTTTCTTGAATAATAGCTTTTTTATTTGTTGTAATTTTCAGGGGAGTTTTCCAGGAGTACCTCTCATCATGTCATTGTTTCTTATTCTTTATTATTTATATTTCTTATCCTTGTTTCTGTTGTTGTTGTTGTTTTCTTTTGCTTAAACAAATTCTTTTAGCATTTCTTGTAACACTGACTTGGTGGTAATGAATTTCTTTAAGTTTTTCTTCACTGGGTAGCTCTTTATTTCTCCTTCAATTTTAAATGATAACCTTGTTGGGAGAAGTAGTCTTGGTTGTAGACCCTTGTATTTTATTACTTTAAATTATTTCCTACCACTCGTCTTTGGCCTACAAAGTTCCTGTTGAGAAATCTGCTGATAGTCTTAAAAAAGTTCTCTTGATGTAACTAGTTGTTTTTCTCTTGATGCTTTTAGGATTCTCTCTTTGTCTTTAACTTTTGTCATTTTAATGATAATGTATCTTGGTGTGGGTGTGTTTGGGTTCATCTTGATTAGGACTCTCTGCACTTTCTGGGCTTGTTAACCAGGATAGGAACGTTTTCAGTTATTATTCTTCAAATAGGTTCTCAATTTCTTGCTTTTTATTTTTTTTCCTTATTCTGGTACTCTTATGACGCAAATGTTGTTAGGCTTGATATTTGTCCCACAGGTACCTTAAACTATCCTCATCTTTTTAAATGTTTTATTCTTTATATTGTTCTCATTGGGTGTTTTCTTCTGCCTTATCTTTTAAATTTTTTATTTGATCCTCTGCCTCATGTAATCTGCTATTGATTCCTTTTTGTGTATTATTTATTTCAATTATTGTAGCTTTTATTTCTCATATGTTCTTTTTAATAGTTTCTATGTACTTCTTTATTCTTACTTTCCCATTGTTGAAGTTCTCACTAATTTCCTTAAGCATTCTTATAACCCGTATTTTATACTCTGTCTCTGGTAGGTTAGTTGCCCCATTTCTTCTAGTTCTACTTCCTGAAGGTTTCTCTTGTTCTTTTATTTGGGACATGTTACTTTGTTTCTTCATCCTGCCTCTCTGTGTTTGCTTCTATATTTTAGGTAAATTTCTTATGTCTCTAACTCTTTCCTTGGTAACCTTATGTAGTATGTTTTCTGTGTGGTCCATTTGCACAATCTCCCTGATCTTCTGTCTGTTTTCCTGGAGTGTCTCTTGAGTGTCTTGCATGTGTCTTCCATTGTACTTGAACTTTGATTGCCTTACCTTCTCAGACTGAAGTTTTCTCCCATCAGCTCTTTTGCCTGTTGATACCATCCTTTCAGTTTGTTGCTTGTGGGGCTAATCAGATAGTGCTCTGGTGTGGTCTTAAGCTGACTTCTGGGTGTGTTGTTTCTGTTGTTTCCTGGGAAAGGCTCCCATTCAGGCAAATTTCAGCCTTGCTTGTGACTGGCTCATTGTTACCTGGTAGGAGCCACAGTGCTGTTTATGCTGGACCTATAAGCATGTGTGAGTGTCCTCACAGAAAACTGAGGCAGACTGCCACTAGTATTGTACCTGAGGCATCTTAGCAAAAGGGCCAGAACATTCTAGGCCAGGCATGTCTGACCAGTGGCCCAAGATTTGAATGCAGTAAAAAACATTTTCTTAAAACATTCTGAGATATTTTTGTGACTTTTTTCTTTTAGCTCATCAGCTATTGTTAGTGTTGGTGTATTTTATGTGTGGCCCAAAACAATTCTTCTTCCAGTGTGGCCCAGGAAACCAAAAGTTTAAACACTACTGTTTTAGGCTGATTGCCACCTGTTGGGTCTCTGTCAGGCTCAACCATTGAAATAGGCTTTTTAGGTATGTGGGCTGGACTGGTTTACCTGGTATTGAGAGTGCCTACAGATGTAGCCCTAGCTAGGTGGGGTGGGGTTCCAAAAAGTCACAAGGTGTGCCCAGTAGTTTATACAAGTTTAATGCAGATTCAATTTTTGACCCAGTGTCCAGCCTGTGACCATTTTACAAAGCATCCTGAAGATACCACAAACAGCTACCACTCAACTCAGGCCAAGGTTGGCCTGTTTTTAGTTTGCAAAATGCCCTGATAACACCACAGTTAGCCACCATTCACCTCAGATTTGCAAACCCTAAAAAACTGCCCAAAAGAGCATGCATTGTAGATTGTGGCTTACTGATTACCACCCAAAGTTCACCAGACCATTGCAGGCAGCTTGTGGGGTGGGATCTGCCCTTCAACACCCAATAATGCCCCCAGCTATACCATCTTGGTGGACAAAATGAGGTTCTAGGAAGTTACAAGGTGTGGACAGTGGTTTTTGCAAAGTTAATGCACTTTTGGTTTTTGCACCGAAGACATGCCTGTGACAATTTTAGAAAAATGCCTGAAGAATGCCATGGGCAGCCACTACTCACCACATGTCCAGAGGTCTTCAAAAGCCACCAAGGGGAGGTTGTGATACAATGTGTGTCTGGCTGCTCACCATCAAAATTTTCTGGGGCTGCTGCAGGCTCTTTATTGCTATAAAAGGCTTCAGCAGTCAGTGAGGCTGGGCTGATTGTTCAGTTGTCAAGAGTACTTTGAAAGATATAGTGTTTCTTATGCAGGGCCAAGACCCAGGGTTTCACCAAGGTGGTGCACAGGTGCTGATTTCACTTGACCAATGTGGTCTCAGATTTGGCTTTTAGAAAAAGTGTTCAACATTGAAAAAATGGCAAACTGCTTTTGGCTACCCATGAGGCAGGCTCAACACAGAGACCATGATGCCTTGAGCCTTCACCTCAAAACCATATGTCAATTATTTTCCAGTATGTCTCTGGCATCTCTAGAGTTGCTGGCCCTCCACCAGAAATGAGGTGAGTGATTGCAAGTGAAAGCAACTGTGTGCATGTCTTTTAAGAGAGCGTCTTAGTTTCCAGCTACCTTCAAACTCACCAGGACAGACAGACAAAATTCTTACTGATTTTCACTATGAAATGTTGTGAGAACTCCTCTTGCTGACACAGGACTCCTAGGCAGGGAAGCCCAGTGTAAGGACGTGGCCCCTCATTCTTCTGGCAAGGCCTCTGACACCAAGGTGTTTCTTTCAGTGTTCAACCACTATCCATGGGTTTAAGGTTATTCCAGTTCATGTGTTTGCCCCTCCCACTGGTCTTGATATGACCTCTTTTTCATATCCATAGTAGTAAGGGTTTTGTTCAGCTGTCTTCAGATGATTCTTGAGGTTGGTTGTTCTATAATTTATTTGCAATTATTATGTTATCTTGGTATGCAGTAAGCATAGTGTATACCCAATCCATCATCTTGGATCTTCTGCCATGACTATTTCAATGAGTCATTGCCTAACACTGAGTTTTAGGTAAAATTCACATTTTTTTTATATTTTGTCTTAAAATCTTGTAATAGCATTATTATAATATTTTTTCTATTCAAATGAATTATGGATTCAATATTTTTGTTTAAACATTAAAATATTTAATGATACAGAGGGCGCTAAAAAAAGTATACACATTTTAAGAAAAGAAAAAACCATATTAAAATTGTAATACCCAATATACAGCATCTGGCAGAAGTAATGCCAAGACTTGAGTTATGATTTTATTACCAAATCATAACCTTGCATGCTTATGGTTACACAAATAATGACCCTTTTTAAATTATAAAATCATTAGCATGTATGTATATGATTTTAAATCAAATCATAACTCAAGTCCAGTGTTACTTCTGCCAGACCCTGTATACTAATAATAAAAGATGAATTCATGCCATGTGTTGAAATTACAAGAGGTGTTCATCACCATCAGCATCGAGATACTTCTGATTACAGCAAACTACTTGAACAATGCTGACCAATGTGTCCACTTTATCACTGTGCATGCCATTTCAATTTTTTTGCAAAATACTGCCAGTGTAGTCTATTTTCTATTGTACACCACACCATTTAAGGTCCTCCATAGGTAGAAGTAAAGGCGTGTTAAGTCAGGAGAATGTGAGGGAATCTTAAACAACATTTTTGAGTTTTAAATACTACTTCAAAATTGTATTATGCTCCTCAAGCAGCAACAGTGCTTCTGCCATTTTCTTTGACTATCCTGCTTATCATATGGTAATGCTAGCATTCATTTGATTAATGCCATCTTTCAAATGAATACTACACATTGCTACCATAATTCAATTCAACACAAAAAAGTAATACATAGATAACACCTCTGAAAATGTGTATACATTTATTTGGCACTCCTAGTATTTCCCTTGAAATTCTATTCCCAAGACCTTTCAAAAATTTCTGGTTTAGTTATGTACCATATTTATATGTTATTTATTTTCTGTAATATAATTTAATAAGCCAAATTATCAGAATAAATTTGTAGTCAATAAGAGACAAGTTTATGTATCTTTATCTATTAATGGTTTTAAAAAAGAAAGCTTTCATGTATACATAAGAATGTTGATAAGAACCTACATTTAAGTTTGTATATTTGTAAAATTTTGGTTGGAAGATGTTAGTTTGATCATCATTTGTTGACAGTTAGAGCAGGCTGTTTTCTATGGCTTGAGGGTAGACATCACTTGCAGTAGATAATTCCTACTTACTTCATTACAGTGGAGTTAATCAAAGATTGATACAAGAAGAAGTTTCCAATTACATCATTTTTGATAAAGTTAGAAATGCTGCAGATTAGAAACTAAGACTTTAAATGTAATTCTTTGTATTGCCAAGTTTATTCTATAGAGTTACTGTAGAACTCAAACTGAACTATTATATTGTATTGTGTAATAATATAGCCATCTGTCTCCAAATCTAGTTACACTCAGCTGACAGGTAGTTATTTATGGAGACCATCCAGAGGGAGTGATTGGAGTCCAATTTGTTTAAGGACTTGCTGCCAGTGAAAGAAAAAGATAGGAAAGATCCATCATTCCAAGTGAGAGATCAATGGCTGAAACCATATTGTAAAACAGAAAGTCAAGAGAGTTTTGTTTTGTATTGGGATAAAGACAGGATGATATTGACTCCTTCTAAGTCATATAGAATTTAATTTAAGGACACAGTTTTTATTTTGAGTACTCCATGTAACTTGTCAAAAATCTTTCAAAAAGCAGTAAGACAAGAAACTCCAAGACTCTACCTATCATTAAAAAGAGGAAAGTATGCTCATTCAACCACTCTTCAGAGAAAAAGAAAAATGTCAATATTATGTGACTCAAATCTCTTCTGTACTGTCATTTAAGGTAAAACACACAGCACACAATAAATACTCACTTTTCTCTCATTAGAAAGATGGGTTCTACTTGAAAAGTATATATGTCAGTCAATCATGGAATCATAGACTAGTAAATCAGGACATACGCAAGATATCATCTATAAAATCTTCTCAAATTAAATATGACCTAAATAAACTAAGTTATTGCCTCCATGATTTAACTAACAAAAATGGGTTAAAGAAAAACATAATTAGAAACAAATATTCTTTAGTTTAGTATATTCTGCTTCTATGATGCCATTTTAATTAGCAATATATTGGGTAATTATATATTTGGAAAGATATGATTATTTTAAATTAAACAATGATAAAGTAATGCAATAAAATCCACTTATGGAGAATATAGTGAATAGATACCCAATATTCAGCTTTTCTTTTGCTATCCAGCATAGTTAGAAGGCTAAAATAGAGTAGACTCTCAATTAACGAGCACCCAAGGAAATTGGTAGATTCTGAATAAATGTAGTTTCTGGTTGCTTGAGAGTTGTTATTAATAACAGGCTTAAGTAAGACTATACCCCATACTCTATCACACTATACCATAAAATCTGTATTGCTTCATATTAACATTAAAATACAGGAATTAAAAGCAAATTAAGTCAAAGAAAAACTTAATGTAACACAATTTTATTATAAAAACAGCTTTGAAAATGCAGTGTACAATTTTAGTTAAATGGCAGCCAATAATCTTTTCAACTTAATAAACTTTACTAACACATTTTTTGAACTTCAAATAATTTAGAAAACACACACACACACATACACACTTAAAATTGTTACAGTAGGGGTAGAGAGTTTACTGGGTAGACATTGCATCAGGATCATCAGGATCTGATAATGTAGCTAGGACACGATGAGAGGAGGTAGATGTGAATAGCTTTGAATCTACATCAGTAGATGATGCTGTACCGGCAAACCTGAATGCAGCTTTCTTGAAAAATGAGCAAGCATCTGCTTGCTTTGAGGCCCTATGTCTCTCATGCAAAGTCAGGTTTTGCACAGTGTGCAGCTGCATAATGTGATGAGGGGTGAAAAGGGATTGCTATTCTGCAAAAGCTATTACAGTTGCAAATGCTGCAGTAGCTTTTGGCTGGAATATGTTTTCCACCTCACACACCCACTGTTATCACACTTGTCCTCTGCAACATTCATTGTTTTCATGATTCACGACAGTCAATTTCTTTGCTGGTTGCTTGAGTGTGTTATTTGCTTTAGTTTTGATTAGTGGAGAGTGTACTATATGTAATTCTTCAGAATTTCTTGCAACTAATACTTATTATATTGACAATGCTCAGTCAATTGGATAAATTTACAGATATTTTGGAAATTGACAGTTAGGCAAGTCCTATAGTTTTACAACTGGAAGCATTTCATATTTATTGGAAACATTACCAAGGCTTTTGTACCTATCTCTATGTGTTAGGATACTGTCTTTAATTTCATTTGAATCTTTTGGCAGTCTAATTCTAAAGCCAGAAATTGTGGTAGGATATTTCTCATGACTATTTTACAGCTAAAAATTTTTAGAGGTAAACATGTTCAGTAGTCTCTTGATTTTGGCATAGTTAGCAACTTTGCTAGCCTTCCAGTTTAGTTATATTTTCTGATACACCATTCCTGAAATTTCTAAACAATGTAATGTCTGCTTTTTCTACCTTCTAACAATTTAGTAAGCGTATCTTTTTTTATTTAAATTTAATGTGTTTCTCTTTTTCTGTTTGAAATAGTTGGTAAACTTTTGTTACCTACAACTGAAGTTTGACTGATATAAAATTGGTAGGACATATTTTATATTTATTTAAATATTCAAATAAAAGTGTATGAATTAGGACTTGAATATCAAAAAAAGGCTTCATATGAAAAATAAATTCAGAGTTAGTCTCAAAAACAGCTAAGACTTTGCTAGCCTAAGTTACAAGAGAATACTAGTTCAGACGTAAAAAATGTCCTAAAATAGTGAAGGTCTTAAAATAGAAGCTATTATTAAAATAAATAGTCTAAAGAATCTTGGAAAAAAGGGGACATGATAAACAATGTTTAGAACATAATATGTGCAGCAATGTATAATAAGACAGTAGTGGAGCCAAACTAGAGCGATATTAAAAATAATGATGATAGAAAAGGGAGGCATAAATACAAGATCAAGGTTTCTTAGCAAGGAATAATGTCTAAAGCATAAGGCTTTGTTTTAGTGAGTGGCTAATGTCAAAAGATAAACATTAATAAAGCTTCTCATATAAGGCTCTAATAGAGAGACCACATAAATAATAATGGTTTTTATCCTAATTCCCAACAAAGGGTGTTTTGAGGATACAAAATGCTCTAGTCTCTCTCTTTTCCTCAACTGTAGGAAACGTTCTGGAATGACTGCTCCGAAAGGACTTTCAGTTCTGGCAAACAAAGCAGGATGGTTTGACTATCTTGCGAACAAGACGTCAGCAACTTGCGTGCAAACACCGAGTTAATCTGAGTAGGAAAAGGCCATGGCTGGACAAAAATGAGGGGATTGGCCAGAAAATGATTCCAGTAAGGGGAGTGTAAAATATAGAAACTATAAGAAAAATAAAGAAGGAGAGCAGAGAGCTCTCAGTTAACCTGATCTTGTGTGTCTGTGTCTTTTGTGTCTATGTGTCTCATTCCTCGGGAGTCAGAAAGCAGCAAGTGGCACCCAACATGGGACATGACTGCTGAGGAACCAGAGGGGTACTTCCACTTAGGGTAAGCAAGACCTCTGGAAATTTTCATTATGGGTAATTCCCCATCCCTTGAATGAAAATATCATCACCTATTACAGGGACTTTTGCTTTCTACTGGCGTTAAAGTCAAAGATCATCTTTTACAGGAACTTTTTGCTCACATTAAAAAACATTGTTATTGGTCTCACTCTCAGAGAGAGTTTCAGTTAAACAGTAGAGCCTGGAAGCAAGTCTTTAAGGCCTTGAGCTAGCTCATCAACAGGGCGATATTTTAAATATGCTACTTTGGTCGCTCTGTAGTGTTATTAGTCAAGCCCTACAACTTTTTGATTCTGCTAGTGAGGAGGATAACCATTCTCCAGCCCAGGATTGTTCTGTTGCTGCTTCTCCTCCTGGAGCTACTGCTCTTCCTTGCCCAGATGGGCCTTTGTCTGATGAGGATGAGTACCAGGATCATGAGCTTAGTCAGTTAAAAAAACAGATACAGGATCTTACTTTTCAAGCACAACGTATGGCAGAAAAGGCTGCTCCTCACCTGGAGGAAAAACAGGCCTTTCTGATCACAGCATCTCCTAGTCTGGGTCCTCCTCCACATCAAAATTTTACTTTCCCTGCTCCATATTATGATGATGACAAGGATGATGATTTTCCTCTCCCTCCTGATTTTGATGATCATCCTCAGCCTCAGCAGAGCTTACATGCTTTTCCAATTAGCAGACAACACTTCCCACCTAATGCTCAGTATCCTCAGGGTGGAACAGGTGGTTACTCAAGCCAGTCAGATGCTGACTCCCTCCTCTCCTTTCCTGGCCATGCTTGCGGTGGTCTTCTGTCAGGTGGGAGCTTCTTCTGATCATATATATTGGGCTTATATTCCTAATCCACCTTTGCTCCAGGCTCTCTCCTTGGGAGATCCTGAATTAATAGTGTACATTAATGAGACTCAATGGATGCCTGGACCCTATGATGCCTCTCTGCCCCATTATCCTTCTGAAGAGGGACGTGCCTTGTCCAGTTATGAGACAGGATGTACAGGCATGCCTGTTTGTATTGGACAGGGTACTCATTGTTTAACTCCTTCCCATGAAGCCTGGGGGCTTAAGTATAATCAATCTCACTTTGCTGCTAGCTTATTCCTCTTATTAGTCAAAAGTTTTTTAATTCTAAGCCACAATGTTTCAGTACAGGAGTGGCCTCCTACCCTCATTTTTATCTGTCCCCTTCTTGTTGTAGATGCAGAGATGTCCCATTTTACCTGGACCAGATGTCGAGGGTCCACTGCTAAACTTCCAGTAAATGCTTCCTTTCAGGTGATAGATTGGAGTCCCCATGGGGATCTGGAAACAAGGTTTTCTCATGTCCCATTATGATGGCAAAAACATAATCATAGCATGAGCAGCACAACTAATGACTGTTATTTGGCATGAAGCGGGTCTAACTCCCCCACTTCTGCATGTACAAGGATCCACCCAGGCCCAGGGACATTTATGGAAATTGCTCACTTCCCTGGAAGCCATTGAGACCTGGAGGGGGAATATGTCCATCAAAATAAAAAAAAAATCTGTTGTGCTGCATACAAATGAAACATGAAATATTCAGACAGGTGTCCAATTTCCTTTCATGTTAATAATTGGACATATAAATTGGTCCCCTAACAATGGCTCTGTAAATTTCACTAATAACTGTTGTTTTTTAACTTGTCTTAATAGTTCTCTTCTTCATAGCATTAACTTCACTCAAGGAATGTATTCACTCTGGAGTTGCTCTGAAATTTGGCTGCCTGTTACTCTTATGAGGCAAGGAGTAACTCCCCTAGAGTCACACAGATATGTACCCTGATAACTAACCTTACTCATCGAGTCAAACGACTCATTGGTGTTATTATTGCAGCTGTATTAGGCTTGATTGCCATGGCCACAATGGACGCTGTGGCTGGAGTAGCTTTGCAACAGGGAATCCAAACAGCTGACTTTGTTTGCAATTGGCATGCGGACTTTCACCTTTTGTGGCAGCAACAACTAATATTGATGCCCAATTAGAGGGAGAAATTTTAGAATTAAAACAAACTGTGTCATGGATTGGAGACCAACTAAGGCTCCTATCTGCTTGAGTTGTACTTTGCTGCGATTAGAATTCTACTCAAATTTGTTTAACTCCCATAAGGTACAATGATAGTCATGTGCCTTGGGAACAAATTAAGAGAAGTCTATGGAATCACAAAAATGCCTCTTTCGATATCCGACAGCTGAGTGCTCAAATTACCAAAACTTTTTCTAACATGCTGCCACAAGTATCGGGTGAAGAAATTTATAAGAACATAGCTGATAGCTTACAAAATGTAAACCCTCTTGGGCAAATATGAGGCACCCTTGCAGCCTTGGCTCTTAATTCACTTGGAATAATTTTGTGCTCATTTCTGCTCTTTGCAGTTTACCGCTGCTGGAGACACAAGTTCAAATCCAGAAAACAACAACAATGAGTACTTGCTCTCCTCAGTTATAAAAAGTAAAAAGGGGGGAAATGTAGGGAATGTTCCAAAATGACTGCTCTGAAAGGACTTGCAGTTCTTGCAAAAAAAGCAGGGTGGTTTTACTATCTTGCAAACAAGACGTCAGCAACTTGCGTGCAAACACCGAATTAATCTGAGTAGGAGAAGGCCATGGCCAGACAAGAATGAAAAGATTGACAGGAAAAAGTTTCCAGTAAGGGGAGTGGAATAGATAGAAACTATTTAAGAAAAATAAAGGAGGAGAGTAGAGAGCTCTCAGTTAACCTGATCTTGTGTGTCTGTGTCTTTTGTATCTTTGTGTCTCATTCCTTGGGGGTCAGAAAGCAACACCCAACGTTCTCCATTTTGGAAATGCAAGTACATTTTTATTTTCCTGAAACACAGCTTTGCTTCTTTAAGACTAGAGTCTATCAGGAAGCTGGAAGTGTACGCCAGGAAGAAGACAGCAGCCTGGATGGTAGAAACCTGTCCCTGTAGGAGTTCTAAGACAGCAGCATGCCCTGAGCCTAAAAACTTTTAGCCCAGAGTGTAACTGATGCTGTGTCAAATTTTCATCTGTACAGAGGAAAGAGAATGCATCTGCCTGCCACTGTCCTTTCCTAATTAATCCTTTAACTTTCATAGCCCACAAACCACTGCACTCATACTCATAATTCTTTTGAGGACTTGAAACGAAGACTGAGAGGCAGCGTTCTTAAGCAGAAGAAGATCATAAACAGTAAGTTATGATGGAATGAACTCTACTGCACAGAGTGTTGACTTGTCTTTGATCGAATAATGTCAGGGGAAATAAGTGACTAAATGAATTACTTCTTTTTTCATGCATCCCTGAGGTGTGGTAAGTAAATTTCAGGATACAGTTTGTCAGAAATGAGTCTGGAGTCTTATGCTCTCCCTCCCTCTGGTGTCTCGGGATAAAA
The DNA here is from genome assembly GCA_004026885.1 of Lyroderma lyra. Lineage (NCBI taxonomy): Eukaryota > Metazoa > Chordata > Mammalia > Chiroptera > Megadermatidae > Lyroderma > Lyroderma lyra. The sequence continues at coordinate 37,339 of PVJL010003353.1, forward strand.
AGTGCCTGATCAGTGACAATCTGAGAATAATCATGGTGGCATATTTGATATATGTAGTGCCAAATCTTATTTTAGAGACCCCAGGGTTAAGCTGTTTGCACACTACACTTAGCAATATTTTGTTTGCACCATGACAAGAAGTTTATGTCTTATACATAACATAAGCATTTAACATGGAAGAACATGGGTGGGGGTGGTTATTTATTTATGACTGATTTGCAAATAATACAGTGAAGCACATAACTGTTGAGAAGTTTCTACATTAGTTTAACAAATTAGTGAATGAGTTTAGTTTTGATACCACTTAGAAATGAGGTCTGATGCTTCTAATTAATTCTCTTAACAAAAATTTACAGTTAAATGCAAATTTACAGGTCTGACAATGAGCAACAGTAAACAATACTGGTTTGTGTTCTCATGAAGTTTATAATCTAAGAGAACAGAAAAATAATACAAAAAAAAAAAAACCCAACAAGCAAAGTCTATTACATATAGTGGCAAATAAAATCATGGTAAGAAAAGTATGCTATAATAATATAAGAGGAGCCATGAGTATGATGGTTGGAACTCAGAATCTATTTCATACCTCCTTTGGCATGCCTTCTGTTCCAATGAGGCTAGAAAACTTATAGGCACGGTGTTAGATTCAAACTGCATTCTACCAATTTGAAGCTCAAAAATGAGATGTTGAAGGTGAAATTGAAGATTCTTGGGCTATAGCTGCTAGAAAGCTTAATTGTGAAAAAATTGATTATTTTTCTCTGCATTATAATTTCAGAATCTAGTCACTTGCTTTGTAAGAATTGAAGGGTTGTAGCAGTTGGTCAGAAGTAAATTCAGTTCTTTGATGCCATGATTGTAGCAGTATATCCTGGAAGTCAGTTATTCCAGTAATGCCTTCTGATTTTCTATCTTCCAATTATGGCAGAGGCAGTGACTGCCCTTGCTGGGCAACTATCTGATCTTGTTCTTGGAGTAATTGCTAGTGATCTATCTGAGTGCCTACCTGACTAGACCTTCCGAAAATTTTCTCTAATAAACCTATTTCAGAGAACAAAATAAAACCAAGAACCATTTAACTTCACTCATATGTGAAATATAAAACTGAAAGGAACAAATAAAAAATAAGCAAACAAATAAACAAAAAATAATGGACACAATCAATAGTTTAGTGGTAACCTGGAGACAAGGGGAGGGGTTTGGTGGAAGAAGGGAGAGAAGGTGAAAGAAGAAGGAGGGGGAGCTAGATATATGGATGGAAAGAGAACTCACACAGGATGATGAACACATAATGCAACACATAGATGATGCACTGTAGAATTGTATTCCTGGAACCTATGTAATTCTTGCTGACCAATGTCACCCCAATAAGTCCTACAACTAGCTAGCTAGCTAACTAACTAACTAACTAACTAACTAGATAAATAAATATTCAGAGTTATTTTTTTACTTCTTTCTGTAACTGGAGATTAAATGATAAATGGTAGTAATTAGGATTGATTTTTATTAGAAAAAGCATTACTGAAAACATGGCTCTTATATAGATAAATGAAAGATAAATAGTAGTTAACCATTAAAATATTGAGAGTTGTTTTTATTTCTGTCTGTAACTCAAGATTAACTAATAAAGGATACTACTTTAGATTTGTTTTTATTAGGAAAAATATTCATGGAAACATGGCTCTTATATTGATAACTAAAGGATAGTAGTAGTTAACTAGATAGTGATTGGGAAAAGAGGACACGGGAAAGAAAACTTTCCTCAAGTACTGAACATAAGCCAGAGAGATTGGACTGTATGGATAGGGGGCAAGGGGAACTCACGTTACATAATGCCAAAGAAGTAATTGAAGTATTTATCATATAGGGACAAATAATTTGAGATCTCTGTAAATGTAAGAGGAGGTTATAAAAGACATGAGAGAAAAAGAGTAGTGAACACTTTGAAAAAACATTTCGCAAGTTGATTTTAAAGACGAGATTAAGAAGGAGCAAAATGTTTACAGGAAATGCAGTTACTATACTATTTTTGTAAAATATGTAAAAGTTTTTGGTAATAAGGAATAAAGTGATTGCAATTAAGAAAGAGAGAAATTAGTAGATTTCATTAAGATATAGTTCAGTAGTAAAATTGGCTGAACAACAAATCAGAAAGGTTTCTTTCCCTGCTTTCTTCTAATCCCATACCCAAGACTTGGATGTTAATTCACCTTGAGAATGAGAAGCCTAAATCATGCCAGCCAGAGAAGAAAAGATAGCATTTGTCCCAAAAATCATTTTTTCCCCTCTGGACTATGGCTTCATCTCCTAGTATTGAATGTCCTCAGTTTTGACCAATGTACAAGGTCAAACAATTAATTTCATGAACCGATCCTAGAAAAAGTGCTACATATCTCATTGTTGAATATCACCATGGTCACCTTTGAACTACTCACTTTGGGAAGCTATGCACCAATTCCAGTGCCTAGTCCACACTTCAAAACAATTTTATAACTCTTTTTTTCTGGAATTACCATCAGAGCTTTCATCATGCCCAAAATCTGACAATAAAGTTTGTGAACTTTTGACCATTTTAAATATGTTGACTTTTGCAATCGATGAACATAAAATATCTTTTCATTTCTTTGTGTTTTCTTCAATTTTTTAAATATATCATATAGTTTTTAATTCTAGAAATCCCTTGCATCCTTTGTAAACTTTATTTTAAAGTATTTTATTTTTTCTTTGAAATAGTAAAAAATGATGCTTTTTTGCATTTTTTGTGATATTTCATTATAATATATAAAAGTACAATACATTTTTGTACCTTGATTTTGTAACCTGACACTTTAGTGTATTCATTTATTGTTTCTAACAGTTTTTTCATGATGTCTTTAGAATGTTTTACATAAAGAATCATATTATCTGCACAAAGTGACAATTTTACTTTTTAATTTCTAATTAGAATGGCTCTTATTTTTTATCTTGCCTGATTGCTCTGGTTAGGACTTCTTCTACTATGTTAAATAACAGTAGTGACAGGGTCATCCCTGTCCTCTATTTTATTTTAGAAAAAATAAGTTCAGTTCTTTATCATTTAGTATTATATTGGCTGAGACTTTGTCATATACATATAGCATTTATTATATTAAGGTACTTTCCCTTTATACTTATTTTATTAAGTGTTTTGATAATAAATAAGGCATTGTACCTATGTATCAAATGCTTTTTCTGCATCAATAGATATAATCATATGGTTTTTATTTTTTTAATGTTTATGTGGTATATCACATTGATCGATTTGCATATGTTGAAACATGTTCGTGCCCGTATAATAAACCCCACTGTCATGATGTATAATCTTTTTAATGTATAGATGTATTTTATTTGCTAATATTTTAATTAGGATATTTGCATCTGTGTTTTTCAGAAATATTGGTCTGTAATTTCTTGTATTGTGTTGTCTTTACCAGGCTTTTGTATTAGGGTATGTTGGCCTCGTAAAATGAATTGGATAGTATTTCCTCTTAAATATTTTTGGAAGAGTTTGAGGAGGACAGGTATTAAATTCTCTTTGAATATTTGGTGGAATTTACTAGGGAAGCTGACTGGTACTCGACTTTTGCTTTTGGGAATGTTTTTGATAATTATTTTGATTCCTTCCTGTAGATTGGTCTATTTAGATTATCTAGGTCTTGATTCAGTCTAGGTAGTCTATGTTTCTAAAAAACTTGTCAATTTCTTCTTGGTTATTGAATTTCATGGTATATAGTCCTTCATAGTATTCTCATATGATTTTTTGTATTTCTGTTGTGTCCATCATAATTTCTCCTCTTTCATTTCTTATTTTGGTTTTTCTTTTTTTCTTTTCTCTTTTTATTTTAGTAAGTCTAGGCAGGGGTTTGTCAGTTTTATTAGTATTCTTGGAAAACCAGGGGGTTCCCTGGTGGTGTAGTGGCGAGGTTTCAGTGCTCTCAATGATTCCCAGTCAGGGAACTATCAAAAAAAAATTCTTTGAAAACCAGCTTATTGTTTTATTAATTATTTTTATTGTTCAATTGTTCTCTACTTCATTTTGTTCTGCTCTAATTTTTATTATTTTTTCTCATTTTCTGATAACATTGAGTTTCATTTGTTCTTGTATTTCTATTTTTTTAAGATGTGATGTTAGGTTGTGTGATATTTTCTTTGTTTCTTGAGATAGAACTTTAATAATATAAATTTCCCTTTTAATTCTGCTTTTGTTGCATCCCAATACTTTAAAAAATATTTGGTTTAATTGTCATTTGTTTCTATGTATTTTCTTTATCTCTTTTTAATTTTTTTAACCCAGTTGCATTTTTATAGGAAGTCATTTAATCTCCATATACATGTAATTTTTCTTGACTTCTTTTGCAGTCAATCTTTAACTTCAAATCTTTGTGGTGAAAGAATATGCTTGGTATAATTTGAAATTTCTTAAATTTTCTGAGGCTAGTTTTATGTCCCAGTATGTGCAGTAGAAAAGAATGTAGAGACTTTTATTTTAAGATGAAGTGATCTGAAAATTATCACTTATCATTTTTTTTTTGCTGCAGTATATTATTTAAGGCTTATATTTTCTTATTGATTGTTTGGATGATCTATCCATAGCTCTCAACAGGGTATTTAGTTCTACTGTAATTATATTTTTGTCAGTGTCCTTTTTAATTCTGTAAGTAGTTGCTTTATAAATTTTGGTGTTTTTTGATTGAGGGATGTATATTAATGTATCATGTTTTCTTGTTGTATTGTCTTCTTTATCATTTTGTAGTGTCCATCTTTGTCTCATGTTACATTTTTATCCATAAGTCCATATTGTCAGATATGAGTCCTCTCTTTGCAATGAGAAGCTACAGAGACTGTTTGTCTCAGCTCCCATGGATCCTTGGCTGGTTTCAGACAGGCAAGGTCGGGGGGTGGGGTTTTGTTCCAAGAGGCAGCTGTTGTATTTCTGTCTCAGAATAATTGCAACTGCGAGGTCACCACCATTGCTTTGCTCCTATTGTTTTCTCCTTGGCGTTGAAACAAGCTATTTGCTTGGAGTATTGTTTTCCATTCTTTCACTTTGAGTTTGTACTTGTTCTTGTAGCTAAGGTGCTCCTCTTGGAGGCGATATATGGTTGGGTTACGTTTTTTAGTACAATCTGCTACCTTTCATATTTTTATTGGTGAGTTCAGTTTATTTACATTTAGGGTGATTATTAATATATAAAGATTTCCTCTATCCATTTTATCTTTTGTTTAGTGGTAGATCAGTGTCTCCATTTTTTTCTTTGTTTTTTTTCTGTCAGCTTAATTTGACTGTGTTCAATGATTTTATTTCTGTGTTTTCTCTTTTTTAATGTTATGTGTCTCAATTTTGGATTTTTTGAATTGCTATTGTCAAGTGTATGTAAAAGAAAGTTTTATATAGAGAGTGGCTCCCTTTGTTAAGCTGCTTCTTATTATATCTCTATTCTCCTGAAGAAATTTAAACTTTTGCTTGCTTCTCTTTTATGTTTTTGTTGTCCCCTGTTATTCCTATTAATTTTGCCTTTATGCTGTGGTAGCATCCTGTGATTTTCACCTCTGCCTCCAGTAGTGGGGTGAGCTCTTGGATATACACTTATTGTCCTTGTCTAACTATTTTTTCCCTCCTAGGACTAGGATGACATCTGGAATACTCATTTGTTGCCTGCTTTTTCTTCTTTCTCATAACAATGAGTTCTAAGCAAGGTCCTGTAACACCCATTTCTGCACTTCCTTATTTACTCCTCTCCAGTTCGCTCCTCTTTGCTCATCTTCAGGTATTTTGATATGACCAGTGAGTCTTGTATGTTGCATAGGGAATCCTTTGTTAAATCATATTTGTTCTATTGGTTGTAACTTCCAGGGAAGTTTTCTAGTAGCACCTTTCATGCTGTCATTTTAATGATGTTTACTAAAAAATTCTAATCTACTTTTGAATTCAAGTCTATAATTCTCTTGCTATATCCAGTCTGCTTTAACCTGCCTTTTGAATTCACTTTTTATTAGTACATATATTTATTTTTGCAAACTATTTGCTTTTTTCAAACTTGCTTTTTAAAAAGTTTTTCTCAGGTATTTTCAAGTAGCTTTTTAATTTATTAGAAGATAGCAAAAATAATTTCAGTAAAAATAATTATTATAAATTTGTTATTATAATTTTATAAGCATTTTCACTGGTGTCTTACTTGTGATTTAGAAATGTTTTATATTTAAATCTTTATTTTTTGTAAATAATATTTGTAAGAATTCTATGAGAATAAAAGTGTGTTTTTCAATTTTTTAAAATTATTTTCATCAAAATGCTAGAGGCTCTTGGGCTAAGATATATTCACAATTGTAGATTTTAAAATTCCTGAGTATTAAAAATTTGGGCTGCATATTAGATATACAAGAACTGTCTGGAAAAAATCCAGCTACAAGTAGCTCTATTTTTATATTACATAGCTGGATATTTTTCTCACAGCCCTTATATGTTATCACAAGTTTATCAGTTCACAATGTTTCTAAAAATTAGTAATATGGACTTATTTGAGTGATAATGGCTTAAAATCTTTCATGAGGTAGTAGTAGTCAAGATGTTATCTGGAGTCACAGTAATTTGAGAGTTTAACTTGTGAGGTAGAATCTGCTTGTAAGAAAGCTCAGTCATTTGGCTATTGGCTGGATATTTTATTTCTACATCACATGTATTCCTTCACATGTATTCTTGATTTTAGCATAGAATCTAACCTGCTCTCAGAGTAAGCAATCTAAGAAAGAGTAAAGAGTAAAAAAATTTGACTACCTATCCTTTGAAGTCACATACTATTACTTTCTCTTTTTTCTATTTATTAAAAGTCACTAAGTCTAGTCCATAGTCAAATAAAATGAAATTAAGTTCTGCCTTACAAAGGGAGAAGTATCATATACCTTATGGGAATGTTTAAAATGGCTTTGACTTCAGTTGAGGCCTGGCTACTCATTCTGTTACTCAGGCACAGTTGTTTTTCTTGCTGTGTTTTGTACCAAGGTGGTTTTTATTTTTATTCTTTTAGTTTTTGCAGTAGTTTAAGAGTAGATACGATTAAGGTAAAGCTAATTTTTAATTTATATTTAGATGGAGAGTATGATCCTTTGGCTTATTAGACTTTTCCTTTGGTCAGTCTTTTGGATTTGCTTTATAATATGTTTTGTTAAATTATTAAAATTTGAGCCCATTTTTAATAGTCTAAAAACTCTTCAAGCAAAAACACTGTTTCATTTATCTCTGAATTTCAACTTACAGTTATATTTTTCTAATGTGTTATATCTTACAACTTTTTCCATGTTTACAAAATAATTCTGTGTCTTGAATCATATGGTATTTTTCAATTTTTTATTTATAAATAATTGCTCAAAGATAGCTATAAAATAATACAAAAAGACATGGGGCTTTCAAAATCATTAGTAAAGATCTCTGTAAATCTATTTTTTCATAATAGAATTTTAAAAATGGAAAAAATGCAAAAGTCAACTTTTACAAAACTTTGGAAATTAACAAAAACATTGTAGCAATCTGAGACCCATTTATTCAAGAAAATATGACTTAACCCCTTTGAGAACTGGAGAAATTATGGTATTTTAATGACCTACAACCTCAACTTTGTGGTTGCCTTGAAAATTAGTAGCCTTGCAACTATCATTTAGATATGACAGCACATAGCTTTGCAGTCACTGGAGACAACAGACTATATTTGGAACTCATCATACATTACTATCACTAGAGCATTGTCATAATTTGACCTGTTTCACAGTTTTCTAATTCAAAAAAGCCTGACTCATGTGCTGGTATATTTATACCTGAGTATTTTATATTTTTTTGAGCAATTACTGATGTTATTTGATTTTTAATTTTAGTTTCTGCATGTTTGTTATTAGTATATGGAAATAAAATAAATTTGTATGTGTTGATCTTTTATTCAGCAAACTTGAGAATTCAGTTATTAGATTTTAGAACTTTTCTGTTTACCCTCAGGTTTTTTTGTGTGTGTGCGTGTGTATACACATACATACACATACACATACATACATAGGACACTAAAAAATGCATACAAATTTTAAGAAAGGAAAAAACTGTATTAAAGTTATAATACTCAATATATACAGATAGCAAAAGATGAATGAAAGTCATATTTTATTTCTGCAATTATAATAGGTGCTCAAAGTGGTTACCATTAGCATCCAGATATTTCTGATTATGGCAAACTATTGCTTGAGCAAGATTAACCAAAGTGTCCACTTATATCACTGCACATGCTATTTTAATTACTTCCCACAGTACCACCAGTGTAGCCAAGTTTTTAAGGTATGCCACATCCTTTAAGTTCCCTCTTAAGTAGAAGCCAAGTGGTGTAAATTCAGGAGAATATGGGGAGAACTTAAACAACATTCTCAAATTTCAAATACCACTTCAAAATGGTTTTGTGCTCCTTGAATGATAACCATGCTTTCACCATTTTCTTTGACTGTCCCATCTGTTGCATGGTGATGCTAGTGTTTATTTGATTAATGTCATATTTAGAGTGCACATCATAATATACTTTGCTACCATAATTCAATTTAGCTTTAAAAAGTGATATATAGATAACATCTCTTAATATGTGTATACATATATTTGGCACTCCTAGTGTATGTATTTATGTGTGTATATATATATGTGTGTGTGTATGTGTGTGTGTGTGTGTGTGTGTGTGTGTGTATTCATGACATCTGCAAGTAGAGGGAGTTTTCTTTATTTCCAATCTGCATACCTTTTTTTGCCTTATTGTGTTGGTTAAGGGTTACATATCAATGGACAGAAATAGAGCCTCAAAATGCACCCATGCATCCACAAATTTCCCAAAGCAATATATAAAGAACTACAATGCTTTAAATTAGGATACAAGGACAACTTTATAACCACAAGATAATGAACTTTGACTCCTGTCTTATTCTGCACAAAAATAATCTTGCATTGAGATTACAGACCTACACATAAAAACTAAATACGTGAACCATTGATAAGAACACCTAACATAATATATAGAATACTTTAGAGCAGAAAAGTTTTTTTCTGACAGGACACTGAAAGCACTATTCACAAAAAAAATTAATAAATTAAGTCATCAATTTTTTAAATACATAACTATGTAATAATAAGAAAATGAATATAGAAATCATAGTCTGAGAAAATATATTTGCAACACCTCTCTTGAAGAACTTGAATATATAAAAACATTAATAACTCATTAATAAGAAGATTAAACAATCTACTTAAAATTGGCAAATACTAAACAAATTAAATTTTAAATTCAAAAATGAAAAATAAGTTAAAAATAGTTGCAAAGATTACATACATATGGATAATGACCATATAAAAGATGTTTTTCATTTTTAGAAATGAGGATGTCGAATTTAAGATAACAGTAAAATAACATTATATACTTATTAAAAATTTTAAGTTTAAGACTACTGATTTTACCAAATGTCTGTAATACTATATGAATTAGCAATTTTTATGGTGAAAAAAACCAGAACAGTGTTTATTTCTGGGGTGGCAGAACCTGTGTTAATAAAAAAGTAAAAAGAATCTTTCTGGATTAACAAAAGTATTATACATATGAATTAAAGTTTAAATTTTGTTGGTGTATGCTTGACAGAAATCAATAAACTTTATACTTAAAATCTGTGTGTTTGTACTTTATGTAAATATTACCTCAATAACAATTAATAAAATATAATTTACACACATGTAGCACAAATATCACATTTACAAGTGAGGAGATATGTAAGTGTTCTTTCCATTTCATTTAAAACAAAATGGTAAGTGTGGAAGACTAGACAATGTTGAAATGGCCATGTTGGGGTGGTGGCAGAGAATAGCAGCTCTTTCAGGGTTCTAAATTACAAGTCAGAGAATCAAAAGATTTGACTGCTGGTTTATTAGAGGAAAATTCATTCAGATTATTTAAGGATGGTGCACATTTTCTCTGGAAGTATCTCTGACCCTTAGTAAAATTAGGAATGTTTCATGAACAAAGTTAAACTAGTTTTTCTGGATAGCACAAAAGACTTAGAAGGTTAAAATTCCAGCTGTTACCACTAACAAGTTCTTAACATGAAAATTCTTTTACACAAGATTACTTTCTTCTCTGTTTCCTATTCCAATCTCTCTGTGCAAGCTCAAATACATCATACTCCTTAATATATTTCAAAATCATGGGCTCTATGTTTGTTCTCTGTATCAAATATGATGTATAGAGTTGACTGAATTTTATTTATTAAACCAAGACACATATTTGGGGTATCATTGGACAAAATAATAGTAAAGCACATTGGAGCTGTGAAAGAAGATGATTAATGGAGATAACGTGAATTGGTTTTTGGACTAGCTGTATAATATCAGACAACAGCTTCCATTTCACTTCTAAAACTTCCTCTTCTATAGCTAATTTCAGAAACAATTAGTTTAGAGTTAAAAATTGCTGAATAAGTCTTATCTCACTGCTTCCCAATGACTTTGTAGTACTTCACCTCAGGCAGCCACAATCCTCTTCCTAACACTGGTATTTCTTTTGTGTCTCTTCTAGTAGGCATTGGTAACTGAAAAAAATGTTGTCTGAGACTTAACTTTCATGGTTGTTTTAGATTGTTTCTCCCATTTGAACTAGTTCCATAGAAGGGTTCATTCAAGAGACTTTTATCAAATGTTGATTTGACAAAGCCCTATTTTTTTCCTACAAATTTTGTGTTTCAGACTTTTAAAAATAATTATTTAAGAAAGTACTAACACTTTTTTAAAATTAGAATGATATGGGCACGTGGTGTACTTTATGCAAATTGGTATCTATTGGTCAAATTGGCATGCTAATGGTATATTATGTCCATACTGTCATGGCATTATTCCATCTATGTTAATTATGTTACAGCTGTGTGATACCTATGCAATTATATTCTAGGTGTCATACAAATTGTCCATAATTTTTATAAATATTCAGATTTATTTGGTGTAACATTGTTTTAAATAAAGATTTTATTGACTTTGTAAGAGGCCCACAAAATTATTAAACTAATCAATGGTACCACTATTAGTACTATTGGCAGCTTAACAGCATCTAATTTTTTTTAAAAAATTCTCTTTTTATTAAATAGGAAGATTTATGGTTTTAAAAATTATATAAATTATATAATAACAATTAATTCATAACATACATAAGTAAGTCACAGAGCCTTACTATGAGCCTTTCTCCTGAAAGAGGAAGCACAAATCAACTGTCAATACTTAATTATAAGATCAAAGGTAATTTATTCAATTTTTACCAAACATAGTTTAAAGATGTTAGCAATGTCATATGAAAAAAGATCCTACAGAACAGTGCCCAGTTGCTAGGTTAATCATAACTGTGACCTCTTCTAAGTGAAACAAATTATAGTCATCTGATAATAACAGATTGCACTGATTCAGATGAAGTACAAGTCCAATGACAACTCTCAAAATGTAATAATCATACAAAAAATGATGGTTATAAAATAAAAAGTAAAATTAGCAAAATACATTATCAGATTCACTTTTAAATACTATGTAAGTAATAAGCACTTGTGGTTTTTTTGTTCTTTTTTCAATCAAGGAAGTATTTTGGTAATACAAGAAAGTGAGTATTTATGTATAAATAAGTTGGGCATTAAAGTAACCAGCACTAGGGAACTACCCTGGGTTGCACACATTTCACCAAGGCTTTGCAATTGACCAGGAACCTGGATGATTCAAAAGAGGGAACAGAAGCTGTGTGTGGTTAGATACATAGATAGATGGATAGATAGATAGATAGATAGATAGATAGATAGATAGACTGACAGAGAGAGAGATATAGTTAGCTAAGCACACTAGTTTAAATATATCTGAAAATTTATAGACTGTTACTTCTATTGATAAATTACTTCTGCTTACTCTGTAATTTTTGGATAGTCAATAAATCTTTTAGATCTATATCCTCATTACCTTACCCAATCTACAATTAGATAATAGGGCTGCTTGGGAAACCCTGGGATAGAAAAGTTTCACTCTTCCAACATGCTGCATGGACATGCCTGAGATAAGATCAATCCAAGCCACAATTCTATATTTTTGTAAATATTTTCAATTATTTTATTTATGCTTATGAGTTAAAAGTGTCTGTAAAATTTCTTGTACCATAATATGTTAAAAAATAAATGTTTTGGCCACCATGAACCATGCTGCAATAAACATTGGGGTACATAAGTCTTTGCAGACTAAGGTTTTCAAAAATTTGGGGGTAGATACTCAGAAGTGGGTAATTGCTGGGTCATATGGTAACTCCATTCTCAATCTTCTGAGGAACCTCCACAGTCTCCTCCACAATGGTTGTACCAATTGACACTCCCCTTAACAGTGTGTGAGGGTTCCTTTTCCTTCACATCCTCTCCAGCACTTGTTATTCCTTGTCTTGTTGATAATAGCCATTCTAACAGGTGTGAGGTGGTATCTTATTGTGGCTTTGATTGAGCAATTTTTCATATGTCTGTTGTCCATTTGTATTTCTTCATGGGAGAAGTGTCTATTCAGGTCCTCTGCCCATTTTTTAACAGGGTTGTCTTTTGTTGTTGTTAAGTTATACTAGTTCATCATACAATTTAGATATTAGCTCCTTATCAGATGTGTTGTTTGCAAAATTTTTCTCTGAATTGTTTGGCTGTCTCTGCTTTGTTAATGATTTCTTTTGCTGTGCAGATGCTTTTTAGTTTGATATAGTCCCATTCATTTATTTTTGCTTTTACTTCTCTTGCCTTTGAGGTCAGGTTCATGAAGTCCTCCTTGAGCCTGACTATAAAGTTTAGTACAGTTTTTCTTCTATACAGTTTATTGTTTTTGGTCTTATGTGGAGGTCTTTAATCCATTTTAAATTAATTTTAGAATATGACCAAGATATGAAAACAACCAAATTGCCCTTTGATAAATGACTGGATAAAGAAACTGTGGTTCATATATGCAATAGAATATCACTCACATATAAGAAGAGATGAAATACTGCCATTTATTGAGCATACTTCTTGGATGTAATAGTTTTATCAGGATTCAGAAAGCTGTAGTAGATCTGACTGATAGCAGAGCACCAAAGAGTGACCATGATCTTTTTCTGATGCAAGTTTGGCTTTGGGAAGTGCTTTAGAGCTTCTCTGTCCAAACACTGAGAGCTGGTCATCACCGGTTGTCATATAAAATTCACTTTTCATCACACATCAAATTCAATTGAGAAATGGTTCATTGTTGTTGATTAGAATAAAAAAAGATGGCACTTCAAAATGGCAATTTTAAAAAAATTTCTGGTCAGCCCATGAGGCACCTGCTTATTAAGCTTTTTCATCTTTTCAATTTGCTTCAAATGCCAAATGACTGTAGAAAGCTCAACGTTGAGTTCTTTGGCAACTTCTTGTGTAGTTGTAAGAGGATAAATTGGTTGTTTTCAACTTCCAAAGTCTGGCCACTACTTTTCTCATCTTCAAGACTGTTATCTCTTTTGCATAACTTCTTAAACCACCACTGCACTGTACATTCATTTGCAGTTCCTGGGTCAAATGCTTTGTTAATATAGCAAATTGTCTCCACTGCTTTACAACCCATTTTGAACTCAAATAAGAAAATCACTCAAGTTGTCTTTTTGTCTAACATCACTTCCATAGTCTAAAATAAATATAAAATAAACAGCAATAAGTCATTAGCAAAAAAAATGAAGTGAGAAATGTGCATTAAAATGATGTATAACATAACCATATTTATTAAGAATGTATTTCAATATCAAATGACAAATTTCAACCATGCAAAAACTGCAATTATGTTTGTACCAACCTAATATGTAATCATGAAAGTACAAGTGATTGAATTATGGAAGTGAGAGGATGAGAGGAAAAGTGAAGAAAGCATTTCAGATTCTAGTGGAGAGCACATAAAAATTTTTTTGAAAAGTTATTATGTAGCATGTTGAGGGCTTTATAAATCATAATCAGAGTTTGCTATTGTGGCAAATATAGTCTCTGCCTTAAGACTTGATAAAAAATGAAACTTTCTTACTAATAATATTTTGTTACAATATTTTTCATGCTTCTAGCTTGAAATTTATAAACTATACATACTGAATAGTACTGTATATTCCAGCACATGCATCATACATTCTTCTGTAACAAGGAGGAGTAATTAAAAGGTCTTACATATTTTTCTGTATTAGGAGAACACATATTTTGATGTTTATATTACCTTTTACTCACTATTAAGTGTTCTAATTCCAACACTGTTAAGGAAGCACTAAATAAATAACCTTGTTTCAGCCCTAGTTTTTGTAGCTTAAATATATAACATAACATAAAAAGATTATAATGTAACACTATAACATATCTGGGTATATAGTTTCAATATGAGGAGACTTATATTTACAAAGATTATGTGACTTGGTTAAGTCTACAAGGTAGTTAAAGGCAGAACTAGAACTCAATCTAAATTTATCTGAATTCTAACTTGGTGCCATTTCAGTGGCCTCACAGTTTTAACTTCAAAAATAGATGCCTTTTAATGCTAAGATAAAAATTGAGCTGGTACTTGGAACGAGGAAAGGGAACCAATGAGAAAATGAGATAACATTTTCTTATTGAAAGGGTCAGTAAGAGTTTTTTATAAATAATTCCCTTAGAGATAGAATCTGAGTTTAATCTTCAAAAAGGCAAAAACTTGACCAAAGTCCTTGGAAAAAAATATTCCAATTAAAGTTGTCTGAAATGCAGAAATAGTAAAATTAATTTTTTGGCAGGGTGAGGTGGGGATACTTCCCCAGCTGGGAATCAAACCCAGGCCGCAGCATTGAAAGCACTGAAGCTTAGCCACTATACCACCAGGGAACTCCCAGAAATAGTAAAATTAAATACCAAATCAACAAATATTATTTAGTATTTAATAAGAATTTATAGTGCACATAATAACAGTTTGTGAACTGGAGTTTTCAAATTTAAAATTGACAATAAACTTAGGGGCATGAAGTTACATGACAGATTATAAAGTGAAAATGAAGAAGTTCTTTACCCTTTACAATGACTGGTTTTTGCAAGAGGAGTTTTAAAACTGCCAGGTGTTGGTAAAAAATGATTACCTTATGCCATTTTTAGAAAAATGGTAAGTTTATTTATGATTATTGGAAGTATTTACAAGAACCAACCTGAGTTAAGTTTTACTTATGTTGAAGAAATAAACTAGATTTAATTTTGCTTTTGAGGCTTAAGTGGTTTCTCTGTTCATGGAATTATCAAGTCTACTCTCAATTTTGCATTTAATTTTAACAAAGAAATCAAGATCTGAAAAATGAATAGAAAAATCTGAAAATTACAACTTGTGTTGAGTTGCAGGTGTGATTCAAATAACATCTTGGCATTTGAAAGTTTGAAGACAAATGGATAGAAATTTAAAAATAGGCAAATATTAAGAAAATTAATTTCAGTTCTCTAATTTTATAAAAAACTATATGGAACAACCAGGCATTCTCTCAGGCCTTAAGAGATCCAAGAATACATACTGCCATTTCTGTGAAAATAATTGATAGATGTGTTGTTGTTTGTGCTATATAATGGTTAGAAATATGATGGACTGATACCTAAGGTCATATTGGAGGCATTCCAAGACAGCTTTTTATTATAAGTTGTTACCTCCAACTTTTGTGTAGAATTAGATGAAGTCAGGATAGCAACATAAAGGAATCAACAAGTAATAAGTTTAGAGATATTAAACATTAAAGATACTGGAGGGGACCCCTTGAGGTATCCTATGATACTTCTTTTATTTTTGCCCAAAAGCTTTGACTTGGACAAAAGAGACTGTTTTAGATATTCGTCCAGTCTTGTACTTAAGTTGTAAGCTCTAACATTTTCTTTTTATGATTCCTTATTTCTGGGTATAAAATCTTTCTTCACACTTCCTCTTTGCTACTTTTTTTTCCAGTATAATGTTATGGTGAGGCTCTATGCTTTCTCTACTTTCTAATTATGGTCTGTGGATTATGTGTTTCACCTCAATACACAGTGGTACAGTGATTGAAGAATGAGGCTATTATCCTAATAATTTTGAAAGAATTTTTAAACACAGTTATCTTTATGATTCACAAAAAAAGAAAGTGTAATAAGTCCATCTTATGAATAAAGAAAGAGAGAAAGGGAAAATGCTCATTGTACATACAACTGGTAAGTCATCATGAGTGTAGGGTAACCTAGATGCCATCCATTGATTTCTGTATGTCTAAGCCTCTGCAAGGATGGAGTGAGCTGGACCGTCTAAGAAAGACCCTTCTGCCATCACTGCAGACTCAGTAGTTGCTATCAGGCTGTTTATGTGAAAATGTAATTTTTAAACACAAGCATTGAATGGCTGACCTATAAGTTTATCTCTTGTTTGTGAGAGTATAAAATTTTACTCAATTACAACAAGAGGAAGTATCTCAAAGTAAAAGAGAGGGTTCAGGTACCAAGTATATATTTGGAATATTAATACCTGAAGTAGAAGAAGCTTAGAATGAGAATAACCTTGATCATAGTTTCTTACTTAAATGAATACCGTATTTTGCCATGTATAATGAAATCATGTGTAATGTGCACCCATGTTTTAGACCCAGACTTTTAGAAAAAGCATTTTTTTGTTTTAATTAATTTAAAATTTTATGTTTATATTTATGTACTTTTTTATTATAAAAGAATGTTAGCATTTATTTTTAAA
This sequence comes from Lyroderma lyra, assembly GCA_004026885.1. Lineage (NCBI taxonomy): Eukaryota > Metazoa > Chordata > Mammalia > Chiroptera > Megadermatidae > Lyroderma > Lyroderma lyra. Next base: position 54,107 of record PVJL010003353.1, read on the forward strand.
CATATTATGATAGAAATTTTATGTAACAAATAATTACAAAACACAAAAACAGATATAAAGTATAAGAAGTTTTATGTATAAAATTTGTTTTATATAAAAAACCAATTATCATGTTCCAGGGTATTATTTTGCCTACAGATGTTGTTATTGATTTTTAGAAGTACACTTTTAACTCATAAGCATAAATAAAAAAATTAAAAACACCTATAGAGATACAGAATTAGTATTACTCATGTATAATTTGCATCCTTATTTTTCTCTCCTAAATTTGGACAAAAATATGCACATTATCCATGGCAAAATATTGTATGCTGTTAAATAGAGCAACCCAAAAGAGAAGGGAAGGTAAATTGCATTAAATGAACCCTCTGCACTGCCTGGAATTACATAAATAATTGTCTAAAAATGAAAAAGAGCATGAGGATGGAGGAAGTTGGATAAGTCAAAAGGAAAGCAGTAGGGGTGGCTTATAGGGTCTAGGGAGGATGTACTGCACAGGGCAAAGCCCTCATAGGTAGTTCAGAGGTAACTCAGGTTCCCAGATCAGGAGGTTGGGAGTCAAGAGGCCTGTGTGACTTCTGCAGTCAGTAATACCACACCACCGAACCTCTTCCCATCTAAAGTAAAGTGAGTCCTTGTCTCAAACTATTTCTAAAGTCTTATGTCAGAGTAAGTCAGTTTGCACTACAAATGAAGCAGCAGATCTCAGTGTTTGTCAGTTACTAGTTCCTAACCTCTATAAGCAAACTTGAATTTATAAATGTATAGGGGAGATCAGGGAAGACTGTTCACCTCTACTATATGAGAACTACTATCCTAAAATGTTACCAAGATACTATTTATTTGGGATAAAAGAGAGAGCCAATCTGACATTCATTTCTTAATAGAAATCACAGGTTACACTAGGGAAATGCTCCGTCTTCATTTTGTGTGAATCTACCCTTCACTCATTATGCTTCCACTACAAAAAGTTTTTACTGTCTTGAATCAAGTAAATGTTTGTTTGTTTTTTTTACAATAGCATCTTTCCAAATACTTTCTATCTAGTATTTTCACCCTCTGTTAGTTTAGCTGACAAACTGCTTCTCATTTATACAAGGTTAAATGAGTAATGCTCTTAGTGAATTCTTCCCTCGTTGCCTTGAGGAATAGCTGGGCATCAATTCCCCTATGATACCCTAATTTTATGACAAACTACTTTATTAAATATATTATTTATTTTATTTTAGTGGAATCCTTAAAATACTAAGCTTTTAATTTTTACACATTTACATATAGTTTAATATATGTCTAGGTTTATAATTATTTATATTTTACCACCTTATTAATAAGAGGCATTCTTTTGAAAAAATCCAAATGCCTTGGAATTGATAAAGCCTCAGTAAATATGTTTTTAAATTTAAATACTGATTCCTATGCATAATGAAACTTGATTCTGCTTCTTCTAAATGAGTAAGATGTAAATATGTGAAGAATGTTACAAACAATACAAATGCTCCATTTACTTTCCTTAGGTTTTTAATGTAGTATGTTATAAGAATATATTATTTTTTATTCAGTCATAAGTAAGATGGCAAAAAATTCAAACATGGTCATATGTTATTAGAATCTGATTCAAAATTTGATTTTGCAATGGGAAAATTTATTTAACTTCTGAGTCCTATTTACTCCAAATATGTTATTTTTATTTTTTCAGATTAAATTGATATTACATATGAAATATACATAAGAAAGGCAGGAAAAAGTAAACATTCAGTAAATTATATAAATTGACATTGTTTTACCCTTTGTGTTATTTTTATGTACTTTTTTTTGCTAACTATATATTACTAAAAAAAATTTGATAATGTCTCTTCACTCTTGTGTTCTCCACAACCAACATAGTATAACCCTATTGCAAGTAAATTTATGCTATTTGGAAAAGTTAAAGTCAAAACTAATATAAAGAAAGGTAATAATTTTAATTGTGGAATTAATTCCACTAGACAACAAATGAAGACTAGTTTTAAGAAATCATTCCACATGACAATTACTGAAGAGTAGTTTTAAGGACTTGCTTTTACATATTTGGGACGTGTTTTTGTTTTCTGTTTGCTTAAAACACATACAGTTTCACAATGATCATTTCCTAACTATTAATTATTTTGTTTGATTAAACCATATAACAGTGGAAACAAAAAATAAGTTTTAGAATGATATGAGCAGACTGATTAGCAATGTAAGTAGGGGGTGTCATATAAACAATAAACTTTATTTTTTAATATATTTTGATTCTGCATACAATTAAATTGTAGAGTGCCTTTATATGGTGATGATGATTATTATCCATGTGTGCTAGTTCCTTCTTGAGCAACTTTTGAAAAAAACAACTTTTAGAATCTAGCAGGCACAGTAAGTAGATATTGATTCTGAGTTATCTAGGAGATAAAAGAAAGATGGACAGTATACTCTATCTCTTAACATTTTACCTGTAGTTAATTAAATTAACTTCCCAATGACAATAGCTTTACCATGATTATAATAAAATAAATAATGTGGTCAATAATCTCCTTTTTTTGCATTCAAAGGAGGACTTTCTCATGGCCTAGGTATCTTTATTTTATATAGATGCAGAAGACAACAGATGTGAGGGTAGTGATTTAACAAAGAAAATAAATGTGGCAAAATGCCCTAACTGTATGGTGTTTCCCCTACTTATATTAGTTTTGTAGCTATCAGTAAGCTTCACTAATTAAAGGTAAATTTAAAAAAAAATACTTAGTCTCTGACAATCTCACTACCATGTAACATTAATAAGAAAGCAGATACAAGACTGATTTTTAAATGTGAGTTTAACCATTTACCAAAAAACAGTGAGGAATCTCGGAGGAACATGGCAGTATTTCCTACTACTTATACTTGCATCACTTGAATCCACTTGTATAGTATAATAACTTCAATACACCTAGGAAGACATTTCTAGGCATTTTGGCTAGTCTCTTTTCTGGAGAAAATTTTTAAAATGAAGTTAGTGAAAAACCTACAGCCTACACTGCTGCAGATGGTTTTAAGATGATCATAATCTTTCTTCTCAAATATCAAATTTAAATCTTCTTTACTTTGATCTGGATAAAAAAGGTATCTGTTGATCTAATTGGCTTACCTATGAAGTAACCAGGACTCCCATATCTGTGGTGTCTGATCACCAGCCTATTCTCACACTATGATTGCTATACTGTGATTTAAAATTAAAAATAGTCAAGGGGGTACCAAGACATCACCCAGAAGCTTATGTGGACGAGTAATGTGTTGGTAAATGTTTAACAGCTACCTTTCAAGGAAGAAAAATAAAGAAAGCCCCGATTTAAAGCATTTGCTGATTCTGAAGTGAAACACTTCAACAATGGTTAATTTAAAACTACGGTAGACTCTCAGTTAACTAGCACCCATGGAGATTGGTAGATGTCAGGTAAATGTACTAAACACTCTCAAGTAACTGGCACAACTCTCAAGTAACCAGCAAAACTCTTAAGCAATGGCACTAAAAAATCAGATTCTTCTTGTGGGTCCCTTAAGATTTGTGCCGGTTGCTTGAATTTCACTTCACTGAGAGTCTAATGTATTAACATTGTGTAACTGAATAAGGAATTGATAACAGTGGTGTATTATAGGTTCTGATAATCAGGTTAAAATGCTTAAACCAGACACCACTGCCTTGATGAATAGCTTATTCCTCTCTGCCCTGCTGTGTGACAGCAGCTGTACCCCCCCGTGATTATCAGTATCAATACTCTGCAATGGTGATGTCTTTTCTTCTTGCCTGTTGATACCTTGGCAGTAAAAGTTCAAATAATGGGATGACAGCCATAGGATCTAATTTAATTTTTACTCTGTTCACTCATGGAAGAGATTTTTCTCTGGGAATCAAAAACTTTCAATCTTCTCATTCATGAATGCAGACAGAAAGCAAAATTTCCCCAGTGTTTTACAACAGGTCTGGACAGAATTTTTCAGAGCAAAAGCTACTTTTAATTTTTTCCTTGTGTCATGGTCCACTAGCTATTTATTTTATTATTCAGAAAGTCACCCTAAAATTGCTTGGTGGTCCACTGGTGGACCATGATCAATGTCTTGTCTAGGCCTGCATTACCAAAAATGGTGGTAAGCAGAACCTCTTCCACTTAAGTCCCTCAGCTACCAGACTTCATGTTCCACTAACTGGGAAAACAGCACCATACCAATGTCACTCAGAATGGCACCTAATCCTCTAAAGGCATCATCCCCAATCTGGCACTACACCCATGTCTTCCAAAGGCCCTCTATTGCTCTAACTGACTTGCAGCTTCTGGTAGATATGTTTTGTGGTACAAGTAGATTTCATAATCATGTATGCAGGAAAATACCTCCCTTTTATTATTTTTACATTTTTATTTAATTTAATATTTTTATTTTTTGATTACAATAGACATACAATTTTATGTTAGCTTTAGGTGTACAGCATAGTAATTAGATATTTATATATATAACTCACAAAGTGATTAGCCTGAGAAATCTAGTACTTATCTCAAATACATAGTTATTACAATATTATATTGTATTCCGTATGCTATACAAGTACTTTATATCCCCATAACTATTTTGTAACTATTAACTTGTACTTCTTTATTTTATTTTATTTTATTTTATTTTAATTCATTTTTATTGTTAGACTTATTGGGGTGACATCTGTTAGCAAGGATTACATAGGTTTCAGGCATACAATTCTACAGTGCATTGTCAACTTGATGTATAATAAGTTCACCACCTAATGTGACTTCTCTTTCCATCACCTTATATTTACCTTCCCCCCCTCCTCTCCTACCCCCTCCCCTTTAACTTGTACTTCTTAATCCCTTCCCTATTTTCATCTATCCACCAACCTCTATCCCATTTGGTAACCATTAAATTATCTCTGTATTCATAAATTTGTTTCTGTTCTGTTTGTCTGTTTTGTTTTTTACATGTTACATATAAGCACAATCAAATGGCATTTTTTTTTCATTGTTTCACTTATTCTTAGGGTGACTTTACATACCATATTCAATAGAACAGAAAACAACTATATTGTTTTATTTTAAATTATACGTATGATCAGCTAGTTTCACTGGGCTAAATTTAAGGTGTCAGTAGACTGAGCATATGTACTATTTGAAACAAGACTGTAATGTTGTATTCTGTTCCATTTAAGTAAGTCTGGCCCATCCATTTGTTGCAGATAGAAAGATTTAATTTATTTTCATGACTGAGTAATATTCCATTGTATTTTTATACCACATCATTTTTATCTATTATCTAATAATATTGATGAACAAACACATTTCCTCCATATTTTGGCTATTGTAAATAATGCTGTAATGAATATATGGATGCATATGTTCCTGGAAGTGTTTATGTTTCTTCAGATAAATATTCAGAAGCAAGATTACTGAGTGCTTTTTTGTCTTTTGTTACAAACTTCGTTTTAAAGTTTAGTTGGTATTGCCTGTCATGCAATACACACTTGTGGAAAGCTGGTGCTAAATCATTTATAAATGACCTGATTCTGGATTGGGGTTTCATACATAATAGCCCCCTCACTGCAATCTATTGAACATCAGCCTTTGACACAAAGGTTTGTAAAAATGGTGAAACAAAGGCAAATAAAAAGATAAATAGATAAATAAATAGACTTGGTCTGATATAAGTTTTGCTACTCCAGCTTTTCGTTGTTTGTTTTCATTTTCATGACTTATGTTATTCCATCTCTTTACTTTTATTCTGTGTCTCTTTTGATCTGAAGTGAGCCTCTAGTGGGCAGCGTATGTAAGGGTTTTGTTTTTTTCTCTATTTTGCCACCCTATGTTTTTTGGTGGAGCATTTAGTCTATTTACATTTAAAGTTGATAAATATATAGTTATTACCATTTTATTACATATATTATTTTCTTAAAGATGTCTCTCTAACATTCTTGTAATATTGATTTCATGGTGATGAACTGTTTTAGCTTTTTGTTTTGTTTTGTTTTGGTGTTTGATATGGGAAGTTTTTTGTCTTTGGATTTTTAACAATAGCATTGCTAAAAAGAATAATCTTGGTTGTAGATCTTGCTTTTCAAAACTCTAAATTTTTCAGGCTGGAGGAAGAAGACAAGATGGCGATTGGAGAGGATGTCCCTAAAGCCTCTCCCAGAAAACACAATTGAACGGCCATCCAGCAGCCAAGAAAGAGGACCCTGAGTGACAAAACAGCTGTTGAGAAATCCACAAATCTCAAGTAAACACCTGAAGGTTGGCGAGAAGTGGGCAAGTTGGGGAGAGGGAAGGGAGCAGAGACGGACTGCAACATAACAAAATCACTGCTGACTATTCGGAGTGGCACAGTTCTGGAATGGGGAGAGACAGCGGGGGAGCTGGACTTTGGAGCTGCAGGCTGGGGACGGAGTTTGGGAGCCAGCCTCTGGAACTTTTGAGTGGTAGAAGGGCTGAGCAAGGACTCTGAACTGCAAAGATGACACCCCAGCTCTAGGCCCTCTGGAGACATACACAGGGCTGCAGTTCCTGTTCCCAGCCCACGGCAAAGGCGACCCTGCTATCTCAGACCAGGACGACAGCTTTGGACTTATGGAGCGTGCACTTCCTCATGCACCCCAGGGTTCTGAAAGCAGTGTGAGCCCTTAGACAGCCAGATGCTGAATCAGGGCTGGAAGAAAGACTGATTTGATAGCATTCACCCGAGCCAGCAGAAACAAGCCTCAGAACAGCTTCCCAGCAAAGGGCAGAAGGCAGAGCTGTCATTGGAGCGCCTTTTGTTGATCTCTCCACAGGATATATGCGCATAGCCTCCAAACGCAGTAGGAGATCAGAAACAAGAAACAAACAACCCCCTCTCTCCCAAAACTTGACCCCCAGTGCCACCTAGTTTCTGCCCTACAGCAAGACACCACAAAAAAAATAATCTGGGCACTGAACATAAAGCCCTCATGTCAAAGAGGAAGAACCTAGTGGACAGGATGAATTCCCTAAAAACTAACACTCCTCAGAAAGAACATGAAAGTTACCCAGAAGATAGCTTGTTACAACTGGAAGGGTCTCATTTAAGTGACAGAGAATTTAAAGCAGCCATTGTAAAGGCTGTGAGAGAAATGAAAACCTATTGGCAGAACACCATAGCTGAGATAAATAATATAAAAAAGATATAAATGACATAAAAAAGGAACTCTGTGAACAAAAAGAACAATTTAACAAAGAAATTCAAAACATAAGAAAGATTGAGACGGAAATAC